>JAFVLL020031314.1:0-11246 GCA_021397915.2 Tor tambroides
CCCCAGCCACCGCTACTTTATTACAAGAGTACCCTACTGGTCCAGGGACAATAATTTAAAATAATAATAATAATTTAAAAATCAATTTGAAAATATAATAATATTGTGTAGTCTATAATACTATAGACACAGCCAGATATCATCTTGGATGTGTCATTTGATCTCGGATGTAATGAGCGACGTACGAAGAACGGACCCCAGGTATCCATTTGAGTTTAAGAAGTTGTTCAGCTGATTGAAAACAACCTGTAGGCGCGCATCGCTGGATCATTGATTTTGACATGTTAGTCTCTTGAATAGATCGATAATACAATGCAATGTCCATACCTTTGAAAATAAAGCTGTTGGATATTCCAATCCATTTATTGTCCATTTCTTTGATCAAAGAAAAAGCAAACAACAAATATAAAGAACAATCCATTCAAGTCCATCACTGTCAAAAAAGTTTGTTTGACCTTTTTCGACACACAACTCTGAGTTGACTTGAGAGCATAAATACATTATGCACCCTCTAGTGGCGTGAAATAAAATTACAACCAAAAAATGGCTCCTACACACCAGCCCCTAATTTTTTTATGACTGGGAGAAAAAATAAACAATTAAATTAACATATTTACATAAGGAGCCATGAGTTACAAAATCAAATACATCAAAATACTAAAATCATTCATCTTCAATATTCAATATCTTCAACATCCTTTTTTTCAATAAATAACCAAACAAAATAAATAAACAAGCAATTCTATTTTATGCATTCATGAGTTCTTCAAACATTATTGTCTTACATATTTTTATATTAAAAGACACATTTTTGTTACTGGTCTTGTTATTACACTCATTTTAGTTTGGATTCTTTCAGATCTAGCTAAACCCTTTTGCTCAGGGAATGTTTCCAGCACTTTTCCAAGCACCCAAGAATCACGAGGTGCCACAGTGTCTGCAATGAAAACAATTTCACCTGGTTGAAAATTACATCTTTCATTGGCCCACTTTTGCCTTTCTTGATATAGAGGTAAGTACTCTTTTATCCACCTCTTCCAAAAGACGTCAGAGAGGTATTGTACCTGCCTCCATCTTCTTGCATACTGGTCCTTTTCATTAAACAGGCAGGACTGCTGTTTTTCACATTGTAAGAAGATGGTTGGGAGTGAGTGGCTCCAAATCGTTTGGATCATCAGACACTTTGGTAAGGGGTCGATCATTTAGGATAGACTCTGTTTCACACAGAAAGGTGTGCAATCCCTCATCATCCAGTATTTGCTGACATAGAACTGAAGAAAATGCTTTTCTTACCATTTTTATGATGCTTTCCCATGTACCTCCATCGTGTGAAACCGTGGGTGGATTACAACTCCACTTCATGCCTTTGTGTGCCAAGGTTTTCTGCATTATGTTTTGATTCAAGTCTGCAAGGGACTTTCTCAATTCTCCTTCTGTGCCAAATAAAATTTGTTCCATTGTCAGATCGTAAATGTGACACTTGTCCTCTTCTACATATGAACCTGCGCAATGCATTAATGCGAAAGTCAGTATCTAGAGAATAAGCAACCTCCAAATGGACTGCTTTACTGGCCATGCATGTAAAAAATTACACCATAACATTTCACGAGAGGGCGGCCTCTTTTTACCTCAATCGGACCGAAGTAATCCACTCATACATTGGTAAATGGAGGTAGATCTACCGTCAACCTTTCTTCGAGTAAGTTAGCCATCAGTTGTTCACTTAATTTTGCTTTCTGTCACCTGCAAAAGACGCAACTCGAAAGGATTCTCCTGACAGCTGCATTGTCATGGGTGATCCAGTACTTTCCTTCCACCATGACCAATCTGTTTATGGATGTGCTTAAGGATAAGCTTGGAAATATGCTGATATTTGGAGAGAATTACAGGATGCTTTACATCTTCCAGCATTGCGATCTTGCATAGCCGACCACCAACTCTTAACAGTCTATCATCAAGAATGGGGTTTAGCTTATAAATAGTACTATCCCTTCAGATTTTAGATTTCCCAGATTCTAATGAAGCAATTTCCACGCTAAATCTCTCTCGTTGACAGACCTGGATGATGGCTTTTTCTGCTGCCAAGAGGTCATCTGAAGTTGTGCTATCAGTCCGAAAACATGAAACAAAAACTTAAGCATTTTATCAATGTGAACAGCTAGAACAATGCCAGTTAGCTCTAGTCGAGGAATGGTGACTGGTTTAAGAAGTCTCACTCTAGAATTACCAAGAAGAAAGGAGACATGAGTGGTGTTATGACTACTCTGTAATCTAAGATAAGTCACAGCCATATCCCTTTTCACTGGCATATCAAAAGTGGTGTAGCTGACTTTGAACAGGTTGTCCAAAGCCATGTGGATTCAAATATTGATCAACTGCAAAGGCACTCAGATGATCCAGATTGGTAACCCATTTGATCCACTGTTGGTCTTGAACTGGTGGAATCTCATCATGCCAGCTATAATTTGTCCTGCATAACTCCTGTAGAATAAGCCTGACTGGAAGTATCAGTGGTGCCAGTCTACTGTGCATTCACTCTTTGCAGACAGTCTTAAAGTTGAATGTGTCTGTCTGCACACACCATCGGAGTCCTAGAGCCCTTTCTACCGGCAGGTGATCCCAGTCCAAGTTAAGCTCAATGATATTTTTGGATCGGTCTTGCACTGGAATGGATTGCAAAACCTCACAGCTGTTGTTGACCCAGTGGGTCAGATGGAAACCACCTTTGTGACAGAGAGGAGCCAGATCTTTGGCCATCTGGATTGCTTCCTCCTCTGATGGTAGGCTCTTCAGACAATCATCCATATAGAAATTCTTGTAGACAATGTCAAATTACCTCTAAATCAATATTGTGTTGATTATCTTCTGCAGTCTTCCTTGGAGCAAAGCATGCACAGCTGGGTGATGAAACTGCTCCAAATAAATGAACAGTCATTCAGAGTTCAATAATGTCCCGTGTTACGTCAATATCAGGCCGCCACAGGAAACCAAGGAAGTCTTTATCCTCATTAGTCACTCTAACTTGATAAAACATTGCCCGAACATCAGTCATGAAGGCAACTGGTTCCTGCCTAGACCTTAAAATAACTCTCCAATCAATGAGCTAGTGAGGTTAGGGCCTTGCAATAACTGACAGTTTAAAGAAGTTCTCTTGAATTCTGCTCCACAGTCAAAAACAACCCACAACTTGCCTTTAAGGGGGTGGTACACTCCATGATGCGGAATGTACCAAACCTTACCATCATGTCGCTCAAGCTCCTGCTTTGGCACTTTTTCAGCATAGCCCTGGTCAACCATATTATTGATGAAGTCTGTATTCCTGCTGGAATTTCTTGTTCCTTTTGAATTTTTTCCTTATTCCAAGGAGGCGCTGCTTGACAATGAAGAGATTGTTAGGCAGAGTAACATCCTTGCTTTTGAATGGCAGTCTCAAACTGTAGTGTCCTTATTTGAGGTTTACAGACTCTTTCATAATCTCCATGAACTTAACATCTTCTCTAGACATTTCTTTGTCTTCAAACATGCTCTCATTGAAACCATGCTGATATCGCTTCTCCAATAGCAATTCTAATCTTTTTACATCAGTTCTGTTCATTGTAACAGTACAACACTGCAACATCAAAATGATATATGATTTGTTGGAATCGGATGAAAAATGACTGAGCTACACCTGTTCCAAGTCGACGAAGTCAGCAAAGTAACTTCTGAGAAAAATCAAGTTAAAGTTTTCTGAAGGTTCCAAAGCAAAATCACCTAGCAATGTTGCATTGTTTCCTCCACTTCCTTCCTTAATATTAATTACTATATTAATAATCACAATATAAACTTATTAAATTTTATCTTTGTTATTAAAAATAAGAACAGATGCAAAAAAAAAAAAACAATAGAACAAATATAAGAGAAACAAATAGCCTAGTGCATTACTTTTTTCATTTCACATCTAAACAAAAATATTCAATTAAGAAAACCAAATAATAAAATGTAAAAATCACTTCAGTGTGTTCATTACAAATAAATTGTTTAAAACTATAAAATCAGTTCAATCAAGAGCAGCGATCTTATTGTTAGATTAACATTGAGAAACAAGACCTATATAATAAGACCTACTGTACTGCATGGATCTAATATAATGTTATACATCAGATGTTTTCCCCAACAGTTACTCAAACATTCACTTAATACATAACAGATTATGTTTGCATGAATAGCCTACTTAAATATTGTAATTCTGTGTATATAGTGTGTATACATAAAAAAATCCTACATTTAAAAAAAAAATAAAAAAATAAAAAAAATAACTTGTTTATCACTTTCGAGTCCATGAGTTCGCCTACCAATGGTATGAGAGGAGCACAGCTTTCACTCTCAACCAAACTAACATTACTAGCAATCAGAATTTTTTGCTCTTATAAACGCTAGACGCGCATAATAGTATCCAATTGCAGAGTCGCAGCCCTAATGAGTGGAGAAGCGCTACACGTTGAAAAAGCTGTGAGGCGCAATGGTCAAAGATGTCCATCTAACGCATATTTAGATAGAAAAACTAATTAAAAAGCAGCAGAGCTTTGTAAACAGCTCAGAGTAATCATGTCATCTCCATAAGAACGATATGATTGCCAGAACAAATTTACTGGGATTTTTGAAAAGGTCCTGTTCACACATGATCTCTTAATGGTAACTTACCGGTAATTTACCAGTAAAGACTGTATGTGTGAAAGGGGCTAAACTCTTCCTCTGCATATGCTGTGAATATGAATTTCTTAATGTTCATCTGGGAAAAGAGTGTGCATTATCTTACTAGATTTGTAACATAAATCATTTAATCGTTTGCCAACACAGGAGAATACATCAACCTATTTCTAAATATGCCATTTATTGTACATCGCGATTTCAAAATAAAAGTTTCTGAGTTTGCATGTGGCCAAATATTAAAATTTAATGGATTTAAACATCGTTTAATCACGCTGTAAAGTGAAACGTCACCAGGCCGTTGGCACCCTCTGCAGGTATTTATAATAATACATAATGTACTTAAGTTGATTATGTTCATATAATGTATGGGCATATTACATTATGTATTTTAACAGTGTTGTTCAATAAAACCATGTAATTAGTTTTGATATTTTATTTGAGCCAATTATTATTGCCTCATCGTTAGTTTATATATAAATAATCATACTTAGGTCTGTTTGTGTTACTAAAAATATCAGATTACTCAGTTGTCAAAATAATCAGATTACTTTATTGCCAAAATAATCATTAGTTACAGCCCCAGATTAGTTAAAATATTTCAAAATACATATGCATTGTTTTACTTTTTGTAATTAAAAGACAAATATTTTGTCATTGAAAATTTCTTAAAAATAGCATTAAAATATTGTCTCGTTCTAGTGAACCAAGTTCATCTTGTGAGCTAAGTGTATTGTCACACACCCTAGTGTTGATAAGTGATTATATAGCTCATATTTTTCCAAGTGTATGATATAGCTTTCATTCTTCAGGTCAACCATATATTCATGAAAAAAAAATAGTTTGAATAAGGAAAGCAATAACTTCGCCATAGTAACCTTTCAAATGTTTAAATTGCCACAGTCATGGAGTGGGGGAACTATGCCGTCACTTTGTAGGTGGATCGGCTGTTAGCATGAAACTGGTTCCCTTGACAAAAAGCCAATAGGATTTTTCCATAGACTTTTGGATTATCGCAAAAAATAAGCTCTGTGTTCAATCACAGTTCATGAAACTTACATGTTTTGTCCATAAAGATAATCTTCACAAAATAATATAACTTTGACAAATTTTGAAGCCTAAATAAAAACGCCACAACAGAAAAGCTAAACTTAGGCTATAAACGAACTACAGCACCACGGTCACTCGCCTTCAGCGTCACCACCACTGCGCTCTTGACAACTTTCTCAAACTTATTTTTAACATGTTCAGTGAAAAGTATTTACTCTGTGCTTTCTTACAGCTTCATGTGGCCGTAAACATTTAATTTTAACGTGGCTTTAAGCACTATGCATCATTAAAGTTTCACTTTCACCACGTAAAGCCGGTAAATGTGGTGTTTACATGTAATAATCGTAATATGAGTTTACCTTATGGTCCGAACCCAGAGTCTCCGCATCAGTAAGTGATAAAACGAGCACCTTCCCTCCGAAAACTTGTGCTGCATTTCGGGGCAAAGCAAAAAAAAAAAAAAAAAAACATTGTAGAACAACAATATAAAATGTGGGAAACTATTGTTTGGTTATTCTAAAATTAATTGTATTACAAATTATACTACATCTGGAAAATACTGTAAATTGATAAACTGTTCGGCGTGATGGCGTTGAATGTCTCCGACAGCACCTGTAGTCCCATTTAACAACAATACAAGCAAACAACTGAAAAAGCTTTCAGAAATGAATTGAATTGTAAAGGATCTCCTTCAAATATTGTAATTTCACGTGGAGGAAGGTGACTAGACTTGTGTTGCTGTATTAGCAACTCTGTTATTTGCTGCTGTTTTTGAAGCATATTTAGCATTGAATAAGACTGTTCCCCAGCATTTAAAGAAACCTGAGCTCCTATGTTGGGTCCACTGGACTGTGTACTGCGTGTTGCAGTTTTTCTGCGCACTGGAACAGAAGTTTGAGCATGTGGCTGCTGTGCACTCTGGGAGGTTGGTGGTAAAGCTGAGCCATCATAGCTGTTTGTTGTAGCCACTGGTGGTTTATCAGAACTGGGGAATGAAGCCATTGATTTTGGTTTTATTCTTTTTTTAGTATAAGATTCCATCTCATCTGATACCATTCTTGCAGGGGTTTGTTTCTCAAACGTTTTAAGGACTGATAACTTCGCAGTGGAGGCTGCTATTTCAGCATCAAGCTCCATTTGTTCTTTTTGCTTTCTCAATTTTCCACTTGTTCCTCAATATCATGGCTTTCTTTTAAAGATTCTGCACGAGCAACAAGAGTGGCTCTTCTGCCTCCACCTGAATGCATGCTTGCTGGACTGATGATTTGGATTTAGTTGAGCCAGACTACTACTGTGTCGGCTTGATGTACGACTGCACACCCGAGTCTCAATACTGGAAATACTATCGTTAGGGTTGATTACCAAATAGAACTTGGTGATAGTATATATAAAAATCCACTAAAATTGTATGTAAAGCAATTGTAGCACACTTTTAAGCAATACAATTATAAAACACTTTAATGTCACTTTAAAATCAACTTTAATGTTATTGCTAATTAGTGTATTTATATTAAGTGTACTTAAGTAGCATAGTTTGGGAATTGTACTTCTAACTATTACATTACTAATATATTTTAAATAAAATCAATTTAATTTAAACTTACACCTGTTTGGCACTGGATGTGCAAGCAGTGCGGAGGCGGCTCAGTAGCGGTGTGTATGCAGAGTGAGCAGCTCATGCTCATTATGGTTTCACATTGGCAGCATTTGTCGCACGCAGCTGAACCATGGGTAGTGTACTGCAATACAGATGAGTATCGTCATTTCTGTCTTATTTCCCAGCATTCTTCTTCTAACACTGTGTGCATGAAAAAATACTATAGTAATTTATAGTAAATACTATAGTGTGTTTGAACCATACTACAGTAAAGTGTATTATACTGTATATATTATAGAATTACAACACTTTGTTAATGTCACGTGTGTGTGTGTGTGTGTGTGTGTGTGTTCCAGTTTAGTTCCGTTTTAACCTTATTTGGTAGTTCCTGTTCTTATTAGTTAATCATTGTTCATTCTGATCACCTGTTTTGTAATCATCTCGTTTGCTGCTTTGTTTCCCGGTCTTTATAAGTCCTCAGTTTCTTTTTGTTCTTTGTAATGTCTGAACGTCTTTTATATTGGTTGTGTTTTCAATTGTGGATTTCTTAAAGACTCTCCGTCTCCTTCATGCTCCCTCTAACTCCTCGCCTTGGCAACCCGTGACAGTTAATGAATGCTACAGCATACTGTAGTATTAACTATAGTGAACTGATAACTGTAATAAATACTGTAGTATACTTTAATTTTTACTACAGTAAACTGTAGTGTATTGTAGTAATACCCAGCTGGCCAAATGGGTGCCCTAAGTAGGATTGTATTGTTGTGCCCCCTTCCTCAAATATTATGGAAGTAAAAAAAAAAAAAAAAAAAAACACAAACAAAAAACACCTACTATAGGGGCAAAATAGAACTTTAATAAAATATAAAAGTAAATAATTAAATAAACTGAAATTAAATTGCATTATTTACAATTTACAAATTACAATTGTAGCTCTAGACAGTTAATAAAATCATAGCTATGATTTTATTAATACAGTTGTCTGATTGATTTTATAGTCTCAAGCATTCAGAAATCAGCAAAAGAAAATTAAGCAGTTTTACTATGATAAAACCATGGTTATTTTTTGTGTAAGGGTTGTGATGTCCACTTTTTTTTTGTTTGTTTTTGAAGAAATTATAGAGGCTGTGTCATCTATATCACAAAGTGGCCAAAAATGAAAGATTAAGTGGATATAGGAATTAAATATTTGGTCAGCAGCCCATTAAACAAGGATGTGATTGTCCTGTAAGGGTTGCCTCATTGATTTTATATAATGCATTTTAAGTCATTTTAAAGGCTGTTGTTGGGTTAGGTTTGTTTTTATAACCACAAAAAATATTATCTTAGTACTTCTTTGTGAATTAGTATTTGAAGTAACAAAACCATGGTTAATTTGCGGTTACCATGGATACAACAACCATATATATTTATTTTATTATTCGTGTTAAAACCATGGCTAACTTTCGTAAGGGAACATGGAAACTCGTCGAGAATATTAGATGCGTTGGTGGTGGTGAAATTATTACCGACATTAAAACACGTTATTAACCTCAACACCCCAAAAAGTTTCACAGGATTATGAATGTAGCCTTTCTGAAAGTGATGAACGGGCTTCGTTTTCATCTTCTTCTTTTTTTTTTCTTTTTCTTTTTTTTTCTTCTTGGCGGCGGATTGCTGATGTCTTTTCACGGGCATAGTTATCCATCAATTATGATCATTTGCATTCAACCGCAAACTTTAAGTGGGAGTGGGCGCGGGTGCGGGAATGGCGCGTCACGTTTTTTTTTTTTTTGTTTTTTTTGAGCAAATGGGATGGTGCCCCCCTGGGAGTTGGTGCCCTAGCAGACTGCGTACTCTGGGTATAGGGAGCGGCGGTACCCTATAATTGTAGAAAACTTAGTACAGTATTGGGTAAAGTAATTTGCTTATGTTGTTATAGTTGTTAGAATAGAATTGTTAGCATAGAATTACTACAACAAATTAATTCAAGTACTTTACTATATTATGGTTCAAAAACACTATAGTATTTACTATATAGTATTTTTTCATGTGCTTTGATGTATGATATGGCCAGCATACTCTGCTGTGATGCGACCATGTCCTCCTCCCCTCTGTCCCACACACATATGTAAATAACATGTTTTATTTAGATAGTTTACATGATAAAACGTAATCTTTAAGTTAACAAATGCCTCTAGTTTTATTAATTTAACAGACCTTTGAAGTTTGGGCAAAAACTTATGGACATAATGTGCTTTCGTGCATTTTATTTTTTTCAAATGGTGATTGTGAAACACGTAACACCTCACTTACATGATTTTATGGTGAAATTTGTTATTTTTCATGTTAATCGGGTCAATTTTGATCAAGAACAATACACTGTGGCTTTAAATCAGCGTAAGCGGCGCAGCAAAAGTAGACTCTGTGCCGAAACGATCGTGGCACTGCTGCTTCTGTTCTGCTCCTGCTATGTGCTGCCGAGCTGCTTCTGCGTTCGGTGTGAATGCTCTAATCCAGGGGTGTCAAACTCAGTTCCTGGAGGGCCACAGCCCTGCAGAGTTTAGATGCAACCCTGATTAAACACACCTGATCCAGCTAATCAAGTTATTAAGGCTTATTTGAAAAATCTAGCATCAGCCTTAGTTCTGGCAGGTCACGTTAATCAAGCTTGCATCAACTGACTCTCAACTGACCCCATCTACCTATAGGGGTGCAACACCTATCACAGCACTCATATACTGTATAAGGTCCATCAGTATTATCACCAGCTTCGCGTTGCTCAATAGCTAATTACCTTCCTCCATCCCCATCTCCTCCGTCAGTCAGGATTCAGCCTTCTGATTCTAATTTGAATCAGACTAATTTATAAAATGTTACATTAAAATATTGAACTTTAATGATATCTGCAATGGGGAAGTCGTGGGGAAGTCGTGACCTAATGGTTAGAGAGTCGGACTCGTAACTCAGAGGTTGTGAGTTCGAGTCTCAGGTCTGGCAGGGATTGTAGGTGGGGGGAGTGAATGTACAGCACTCTCTCCACCCTCAATACCACGACTGAGGTGAGACCCTTGAGCAAGGCACCGAACCCCCAACTTCTCCCCGGGTGCCGCAGCATAAATGGCTGCCCACTGCTCCGGGTGTGTGTGTGTGCGTGTGCGCACTTTGGATGGGTTAAATGCAGAGCACAAATTCCGAGTGTGGGTCACCATACTTGGCCGTATGTCAAGTCACTTTCAATACATTTGGTTCTGTTCTGGTTACCCTGGGGGGTTATCGCTGCTCTTATCCATGCTAGGCAGATTAAATGTAGATTCCTGACCTTTAGCTCATTATCCCAATAAATTTGCCAATTTTTATTTATCTACTTTTTAATTATTGACTTAAGTTCTGCTGTACTGTAGAGAATTGGCATATCTATATTTTCCTTTGCCTTTACTTGTTTTGCTAATTTATCTGCTTCCTCATTCCCTGCCTCTCCTGTATGAGCCGAACCCACAAGAACTGAACTTATCTTATCTGTCTGCTGCAACATATATAATAACTGAAGGATCTCCAAAACAATATCTTGTCTAGTTTCAGACTGTAGAGCATCGAGGCATAATAAAGCTGAACTTGAATCCGAGCATATTAGTGTTTGTTTGTTTTTTTATCTCCATTTCATATATCTTATCCACGCACACCTCGCGGGGGCCAGCCGTGGATAGTTGGAACTCAGTGACAGCCAATGAAATTGAAGCATTTCAACAGCTGGCAAAAGAGCGGAAATAATGTCACAGCCAATCAGATTTTTTTCATGGATTTATTTCGACCAGGGTTATATTAAACATGAATGGTCTCTATTAAATTGCTTTTGAAATGTAAAGAAGAGGCATTTAAATTGAACTCAAACTGATTAATATTCAAGTACTGAATGAAAATTGATGGAATA
>JAFVLL020031315.1:0-26563 GCA_021397915.2 Tor tambroides
TAAGAGTCATTAGTTTGGGAATCGGACTGCATTGGTCATGCTGCACATCTTGAATCACTAAAAGGACTGACTCATATGACTTGTTTGTTTTGTTTTTGGACTACACAGGTCATACTGTATGTTTTAATTCACCAAAAAGAGCTGATTCATAAGAGTCATTAATTTGGGGATTGGACTACTCTGGTTGAGCTGTATGTCTTGATTCACTGAAAAGAACTGACTCATAAGACTCGTTCATGTATTATCAGACTACAATGGTCGCGCTGTATGTCATGATTCACAAAAGAACCAATATAGCACAATCACTGTAGTCCAATTCTCTAAGATATAAGTATTATGTACTATAACATATATTAGTAGTAGGCCTTTATTTAAACACATTATCATAACAGTAAAATCCAACATCAGTCAACTTCTAATTCACATGTATTATGTTAGTACATAAACTACTTTCCGTACAAAGGTATATATTGAATAAAAAATATCTTAAGTATTGTACTTGTATTACGTATTAAACTTACATTTACATTGTCATTTAGCAGACGCTTTTATCCAAAGCGACGTACAAATGAGGACAGTAGAACTTACAGTTGAATGTGTGCCACAGCCTATTTAATTAAGTAAAACAATCTAAGATTTTTGGGGGTTTATTTGGAATGGGCATATGGTATTAATTTTATTTGTGCAGGTCTTAAAAGGTCTTTAAATGTCTTAAATATGATTTTAAAACTCTGCAGAATCCTTACTCATATAATAATATTATGTTATGACAGGTACACTAGTATACACTAATGCACAGAATTTTATGGAAAGCTCACAGAAAGTTATGGAGAAAAGTGAGTCATATTTGTCAGTAAAATACATAGAAAAGTAACTTGTCTGAAACTTAAGATATAATAGTTCAAACTGGATGTTACTTTACTTGCAGAAAGTAATCTGATTGCAGTGTCATGTAATCTAACCCCAACCAAAATGACCTATCCCATCAGCCCCTCTCGCTCCTGTGATTGACACCCAGCGAACCCTCGCCTACGACCAGCTCTTCTTGTGCTGGCGGTTGCCTCAAGACTCCATTCCTGCCTGGCATTACTCTGTGGAATTCCGGCGGCGGGGGGTGGTGCCAGGGGGCGGGGCAAGAGGGGGTATTCGCGGGGGATTGGCTGCTGCTCGTTGGGGCTGGCAGAGATTGGAGGAAGTGACCGGGACCTGTGCTGTGATTGACAGGCTAGAGATGGACAGCGTGTATGTGCTGAGGGTGAGAGGCTGCAACAAGGCCGGCTTTGGCGAATACAGTGAGGAAGTTTATTTACACACACCACCAGCTCCAGGTAAAAAACACCTTCTGAGGATTTTGTTAATGCAGACAAAATTCATTCCCAAATGATACTCATCTGCTCATTTATCTTCTATTCTCTTTATCTTTTTTAATCCATACCCATCTCCTTCTCTACAACCTTTGGTTTTTCCATGTTTTCCAGCTTTATTGACAACAACGCTATACAGCCACCCTTCTTCTTCCCTTTTTATAGCTCTTAAAAATCTTTGTGTTATTATATCTTTTTTCTTGTTTATATTTCCCTCATCATTTGGTTATTTGAGCCATTTAGTTTTTAAACCACCAGTATGTTTATTTTCCATACAAAACCCTCAATGTAGTGAAATATTTGTGAATGTTGACCCATCCGCTTTGTAAATGTGGCCACAAGCAAGCTTTAAAGCTCCGTAATGTTTATTAATCAAATTAAATGGAGGCCCATGTTACAAATAATAATCCAAGATTTGCAACATCCAACCAGAAGGCAGATGTTCATGATAAAACACCAACATTAGCTTCTGCTATAAATGAAAACAAGGGATACAGAGACATGAATCTGATTTTTAGGATTAAATAAATTCATTTTTGATGTGAATAGACCTTAACTCTGAAATACTGATGAGGAAATACACCTTTATTTCTCAGCCTGTCTGCTGGAACGCAAATCTTCCTGCTTTTTGCAGTCTTGATTTCACCCTGCTCTTCCCAGTGTGCATTTCTTTGTCTTCTTTCCTTGTTTACTGTTTTCCTGATTGCTGTTTTTATGCCTTGTCCTCCTTTTGCATATTCTATACTTCTATTCTCCCTTTCCACCCACTCTTACATCCCTCCTTTTGGTGCCTTAATACTGTGTCCCTCTTTCCCCTCTTCTTCTGTCCTCCTCAACATTTCTCCCGTATTCCCTCGCTGTTGCCTTCCTCCCACCCCCCCCGACAGTGTTGAATTTTTACCTGGACTCTCGTTGGGGTCTGCACGCAGACAGACTGGTGGTGAGTAAGGAGCAGCGGTGTGCCCGCAGTGTGCCCGGTCTCTCCCTGCTGCAGGCCGCCGATCGGGCCCTCACTTCCTGTCACCTGACAGCGGATCTGCTTGTGGGTGATGTGGCCATAACGCAGGGCCGACACTATTGGGCATGCTCAGTGGAGCCCGGCTCATATCTGGTCAAGGCAAGTTTTGTAAAGAAGGAAAATATATTAACTGTATCTCCTGTAACTTTTCTTTTTATATCACTTTTTCTCTCATTTTTTGTCCTTGGCTCTGTTCTACAGGTTGGAGTGGGCCTAGAGTCCAAACTTCAGGAGTGGTTTCATCTGCCTCAAGATATGGCTAGTCCAAGGTAAGAACAAAATCTCAAAAATGAACAAGGGAAAAAGACAGAAAAGAACTGCTGAAATGAGAAGAGGAAGTAGGTATGTTAATGTTAAAGGGATAGTTCACCCCAAAAATGAAAACTCTGTCATTAATTACTCACCCTCATGTCGTTCCAAACCAGTAAGATCTTCATTCATCTTTGGAACACAAATTAAGATATTTTTGATGAAATCCGAGAGCTTTCTGACCCTGCATAGACAGCCACGTAACTAAAATGTTCCCAGCCCCAGAAACGAAGTAAGTCCATGTGACATCATTGGTTCAACCGTTATTTTACAGAGCTGCGAGAATATGTTTTGTGTGTAAAGAAAAATTTTTTTTTTGTGTGCAAATAAAATGATTTTTCATGCCAACTCTAACCATATTGAATCCATCTTGTCTGTCTGATAGATATGATCCAGACAGCGGCCATGACAGTGGAGCCGAGGATTCGTCAGATTCTCCTCCCCCTTTCTCTTTCCTCACAATGGGCATGGGCAAGATCTACCTGCCCTCCTCCACCAACTCCCATCACGCCAACTCTAATTACCGAGAGTCCGGCTTCACTAATGGCAACGGGCCTTCATCGCCAACTGGCGTCACCTATCCGCTGCCCCCGAGACTAGGAGTGTGTCTCGACTTTGAGAAGGGGCGTGTCACATTTTACGATGCCCACTCTCTCCGTCCACTATGGGAGGGGCCTGTGGACTGCTCCGCCCCTGTGTGCCCAGCCTTCTGTTTCATTGGAGGAGGAGCTCTGCAGCTACAGGAGCTGGTAGCCAATCGTAATGCAAATCAAACCCCTGTAAGACGAGTCACTATTCAATCACGTGTTACGAAACTGAACTGAACTCTGATTGATTATCTTTTTTATAATTCGATTTTAGAGACGTTGTTTTTAATTGCACCCAACATAAATCTTTGCTTAGTTTTCTTTTTGTTTTGAGAGGGCTTTATTGCTGCACTGCTTGCTGAATTACTGATGAATTATTAATTTGCTGATGCCACCTACACCCCCCCTCAAAAAAAAAAACTATTTAAAATGCATATTCGCCTATATATACACATACACAATATATATGCAAAATGTTTCCCAACTTATAATCAGAGACCTCTCTGTTCCAGTGTAGGAAATGTGCCTCAAAGTTTTTTTTATACTAGATTCCTCCCACACTGCGTATATTGTAGTGATGTAATATAACTTGTATTAAAGTGATTTTTTGTTTATTAATCTCCAAACAGGGCAGGAATTCCAGACTGTTACACAAGGCCTCATTTTGTAACCCACAATACTATCGTAAACATCTGCTCTTTTAACCTCTACCCATGTGCTTTCAGGACAGACCTGTCAAACTCTTTCAGCTCTCAACTGGAGCATTTACAAAGATATTTACTCAACATATGCCTAATGCCAGACCAAATGCTTCTCGCTGCTGTTTTTGCCTTAGATGGTTAAGAAGAATTTTGATTTGTTGAAATATGTGGCTTCTAGACTGCAGTGGATATATAAAAGGACATTTTCTGAGTAATATATTAGGGCACAGTCATCTTATAGCTTACACAAATTATTGTTTTGAATTCCCATATGCTATTGATCAATTGGAAAATATTTAAAGCTAAATGAATTAAGTGGAGCTTCTTCTTAAGAATGAAAATCTTCAATGCAATAGATTGGAAGTGCACTGCTTTGCTCAATATTTATGCGATTGAAAGTGTATGTGTGTGTGCACTAACCCCACCATTATAAATCACCTTATGCAAATTCATACTGAAGCTTGTAGAGAATATTTTTTAAGAGTTTGACTCATGCGCTTGATTTCAGTTCAGCGTAAAGCTGTGCTTGCCTGGAATGGCTTTAGTGTGTTGTTTGAATCTTGTCGGAGAGAATGGTGGCTTTCGCCTGCTGAAAATAAATAATTCTAATAAATATTACTCTAGTCTTGATATCATTTACAGATTATACTCAGAACAAATGATGTATTACTGTTTACTATCAGTAGGGGGCAGCAGTTTATTCAAACACATGTGAGTGCTGGTCCTCTTGCAAGGTGGATTAGACTTGAACTACTGCAAATGCCTCCATTTAGCTAAACATTTGGCTATCAAAGGAAATCAGGTCACATATGAAAACAAGATATAGTGGGCCTTCAATATGCATTGGTGCATGGCACTTTTATTTAATTTTTATCAAGCATAGAAAGAGATAATGTGCATTGTAGAAAACCATGTCCCTTGAAACTAAAGGGAAATCTGATGATGCATGACCCCCCCGTAAGGCTTGAAACCCCAAAGGAGGTCACAGACAAAGATTTAAAAATCTTAAAAAGTATTCATCCTTTTTACATACAAGTAGCCTATATATGTATGTTTCAACAGATTTTATGCATTTTAGTAACCACAGAAGATTACGAATTAGTCCATTTGAGCTAAATTTATACACTCATAAACGGTGAGGTGCCAACCATAGTAACAGCTGTGTGATAACTGGACAGTATGTCAGAAAAATAAAATAAAATAAATTAATTAAAAAAATGAAGTAGGCTACTGCCATCAAAAAACAAAAAAACATTGGTGTTTTATTTCAAATATCTTTAAGAGAGCTAACTGCACTAGGGGTGCCAAAAAGTTTGTTCGCTAAATATTTGTACAGAGAAGGTTTAAACACTATTTCATATTTGGTGAAGCACACTATAGAGGAACGATTTCTGCCACAGTTAGAGCCTTAAGTTTCATTCAGGTGCACTTTTTTTTTGGAATTTTCAGTTTGAACACTACTTGCACTATTTATATTACAAAATGGTGTAGAATAGTGCATGTATGCGAATTGGGACGCACCTTACCTTCCACTGTCACGTCAGGTTCTGGTGGACATGTATGATTGTGATGTCACAAATTTTTTATTTTTTTATACCTTTTTTAAAGTAAAAAAATACTTTTATAGAAATTACGAAATTATGAATTTCTATTAAACTTACAATACGTGCACCCAATTTTTCCTTTCATTTTTATATCGGTTGGAATTCAAAGAAACGAAATAGGCTGAATAAGTTTTGATACTATGCAGATATGCCCATCGTCTGTATATGCTTTTTTAGAAAACTTCTTATATGAAAATCCACATGTCTTTAATTGTTGCCATATTGGTTAGAAACCAGAAAGTCGAGTGGTTAGGTATGTTTCAACTTAGACAGACCCTTTGAGAGCCGATGAGCCAAAGGAGGGGTTAGCCAATGTTTTCCTCTCATGGAATGTAACGTTTCAGAAATGTTAAGTTTTAAAAGCACAGATTTCTCTTCTGGCTTAAGTTTCTGGTGACAGAAATCCAAGACTACATCACCTTTCTCTCTCTCTCTCACACACATACACACCTTCTCGCCCTCATCGAAATCATTGCTCTAGGGAGTGTGATGGCCCAATAAGAGCCAAGGGTGATATTTCTTAAAGATTGTGTGTCATGGGTTGATTTTCTTTAATCTCCGCTTTCATCTAAACGACAGATCCATCCTGTCTCCTCTATCCTTCTCTCCCGTTTTCCATGATTCATCTCCAACAAAGTTTTGCACGCTTTATCTTTATATTGATCTCTTTCTTTCTCTCTTTTTCCTCCCCTTCTCCATCATCCATTTCGCTTTTGGCGATTCTCAGCCCGGGGAGAAGGAAAGCTATGCAGCAGCTATGGGTTTTGACTGACTAAAGGTATGTAGCCACAACACCACATGTAGCTGCAGCCTCTAATTCGTAGCAGGAAGTCTTATGCACAGTCAGGGGGGAAATTTTTAAATACCTCAGAAGCTTTGCAGCTGCTTAACCTTCTGTGATTTTCGTTTAATAAGACCAGTCATTTCCCGAAGCCCCACAGACTAAAATATCCGTAAAGCGTCCGTCCGTAGTCTCGGTGGCTTGTCGTATAGCTGCGCCCGTTGATCCATTTTGTTACGAGCTTAGACCTATACCAGCTGTTGTAGGTCTACCCTGGTTGTTCCCATCTGCATCAAGCCTCTAGCTGACTAGGCTAGAAGGGAGGGCTAGACGGTGGTAATACTAGGGTAAAGACTTTCAACAGACCACTGCATGCTCATATTTTGATTTTATTCACCGCAGTGACTATTGACTAATTGTAGGATTGAGTTTCATGGAGTTTGCAGACGTATCTAAAAATGCTTCATTCAAAATAGTCATATCAAAGAGCTGTCAGTCAAACTTTTCACTTCTCAAAAAAGTAATTTGGAAAAAATGGATCTAAACTGCTAGATATATTTAGTTGTTTCTTCAAGCAAATAGGGAAACTGGAGCTTGTTGTCTCACTGGGAATATATAAACGTCAGTAACTATAAAGGTTGATGTCAAAAGTCAAGTGGTTTTAATGTTGTTTTCAAACACCTAGTTCAAAACTCTATTGGGGCATGTTGTCACAAAATCTTGGTATCTTTTGTCCTCGGCAATAATGCTGTTTCTGTAGCCAAGACTTTTGTCCATATAGAAACTGACTTAAAAAAAATGTTGTAGTAAAATTGTGACAACTAGCCCCAGCTGTATGTATCCAAAGCTGCTACGTACATAATAGCCTTACCAATATTTTTGCTTCTCAAAAAAAATATATATAAGTATATTCAATTACCCAAATGTTTTTATCTCAAAATGGTTTTTAATGTTGTTTTCGAACATTAAGTACAAAACTATCTTAGTTTAAAACTGCTGGGGCATGTTGTCACAAAAACTCAATGGGTGTTAAAATAATATATAATATAATGCTGAAAATGTTCACTTATTTTTATAGCCAAGCTTGTTCTCAATATAGAAACTGACTTTCAAAAATAAACCTATTTAGAAATATTCACTCTAGTAGAAAGTGACAACTTGCCCCGGTCTCCCCAACTGAAAACCTTTTCCTGCAGCATGCTTTTCCACACCATATTCCTTTTAACAGACAATCTGGATGTTTTCATCTTTTTAAAGCTGCTGGCAACCAACATAAGCCATTCTGGCACAATAACTTAACAAATGCTGGGTTAAATACAACCCAGCGCTGGGTAAAATATGGACAGAACCAGCGATTGGGTTGTTTTGACCCAGCAGCTGGGTTACTATCCAGAAGGTTGGGTTAAACATTTAACCCAACTGCTGGGTCAAAACAACCCAATTGCTGGTTCTGTCCATATTTTACCCAGCATTTTTTAGAGTGTACTGGAAGGAATGCATTAGAAAAGTGCATTACTATGAACTTCAGCAAGATTCTCGTCCCACATGAAACGCAAAGCAGGGTGATCAAAATCACCCCGTTTCATTACTTGCTAAGAAGATTTGAGAGGTAAAGCTGTCGCCTGACTCCCCTCCCCCTCTGTATACATGAACGTTACACTAATACTCTCCTGTCTCCATATGGATCCTCTCATGTGCCGGACAACAGCGCTGGAGTGGAGGGATCGGCCACGTTTAACTGTTTCAATACTTCACCCTCCCCTCACACCCGTCCCATCTGTCCAACTATTAGTAAATCCCCACAGATAAATAGAAGCTTTTGAGGATCATTGCCTAGGCAGGTTTTCCACGGTCTGAGCAAGACTAAGTGTGGCTGACCTCGATAGAAACTTGCACCACATTTTGCGTTTGGCCTGACTATCTGCAATCCGCCCCGCTCCATTCTGTGAAAAACCATTTCATTGTACGCTAATATTAGAATAACAGCTGAGCAACTAATTGCAGGTGAATTAGCCAGACAGCACATCATCATATGAAACTCATTTTCAAAGAGCATGGTTCTGCATTGTAAGTGAGCCATGGTTTATCATCAATGTTAGATCATATAATATGAACCAAGTCCAGTACCAGAGTGTCGTGCTTTCCAGGTGTTCTCTCCTCTGAATAAGTCATTTCAGACATCTCAACATGAGTTATGCATGTCTGGATACAGGATGAATGTTAAAACCATGCTGCAGGGTGTTTTCACTTTTTCACATATGAAGCATTAATCATTGATTTGAAGTCTGGCCTGGGTGGGATTATTTTGTCTTTTTCTTTGTCTAAATGTAAGCCACCATAAATAAGCACTTTTAACAATTTTATATTCATCAGTTGAAAAAAGGCTATAAATCGCATTGCAATTATGAAGAGATTTTTAAAAACTCACCCAAAACTGAAGGTTTGCTGAAAGTTTATTCAACCTCAGGCTATCCAGATGTAGACGAGTTTGATAGCTAATCTTCCTCACCAATGGATCCTCTGCAGTGAATGGGTGCCGTCAGAATGAGAGTCCAAACAGCTGATAAAACAGTCACAATAATTCACAAGTAATCCACACGACTCCAGTAAATCAATTGACATCTTGTTTGTTAAATGATTTCTTCTTGCTAAAATATGAGTCCATAATCCATAATAACGCTTCCTCCAGTGGAAAAGTCCATCTCCTGTTGTCCTCTCACATCAAAATCCACCAACATATTTGTTTAGAACTGTTTTGGACTGTTTCACTTTTAAATGGCACTTGATCTGTGCATATTTCTCTCCTGATTCAGATGAGACGTCTTTTCACTGGATAAAGCAATATTATGGATGGAGGACTCATATTTTAGTTGGAAGCAATGGTTTAAAGTTAAAAACAATGAATTTGTTTCTTACAAACATAAAGCTTTTCATTTCAAAAGACATCAGTTGATGTACTGGAGTCATGTGGATTACTTGTGGATTATTGTGGTGTTTTTATCAGCTGTTTGGACTTTCACTCTGACGGCACCCATTCATTGCAGAGGATCTATTGTAAGCAAGTGATGTAATGCTAAATTTGTCTAAATCTGCTCTGATGAAGAAGCAAGCTTGGATAGCCTGAGGGTGAGCAAATTCTCAGCAAATTTTACATTTTAGATGAACTATTCCTTTAATGTGAATATCACAACAATGAATCAGGGATTATAAATAGTTTATTGCTATGATCTCCAGAAGCACAGTCTAGCACTGGAATGCTGATTAAATTCACTGGTGACATAGGCAAACATTCTCTACAAACAAAACCAGATTTAATGGGAATATGTAATTCATGCTTTCAGTTATGCCAAGCACCCCTCTGATTGGCCGTCTAAGGTAGACTCTGGCAAAATCAAATTTTACATCATCTCAAGTATATAGAGTATAATGCATCCCTATGGAACATGACCAGCATCTGTTCAGTATTTCCATTTTGTTCCAAATGTCTTGGATCACATCTGGAAGCATCAAGTTTTGAAGTTATGTTTCAGCTGTGCATCTGTTTTATTTTTAGCTTGGTTGCCTAATAAACCTCAATGAGTTATACAACACTGAGTTAAAGAACTGAATGTTAACCTATTCACAACAATACACTGAGAGAGACCTGTTGAAGCAGATATACCAGTCTAAAGACATTATATCATTTTTATCCTTATTTTTTATTGCTATTTACCTGTATTTTATGTGTTTTGTTGGACAGTCGTTTCATAGAGTGTTAAACATGGCAGATTTTAGTTGCTGATGGAGTAAAGGTGTAACCTCAGACAGACGTCTAATGTGAGCCCATAACTCACTGCGAGCAGGTTAACGCTGTTCCCATGGTGTAAAATAACAGGAATCGTTCAGTGGTGTTCATCTGTTTTATGAGAATGTGGTAGTTTAAATATGTGTGTTTGTTTAAAAAAAAGTTTTTAATTTTTCATAAAAAAATTATAATTTATTTAAATAGATAAATTACAAAACAGTTTATATTAAATTTAATATAGCATTAATTAATTCAATAAATATTAAACATAAAATACATTATGGTTAAAATATTATCTAAATAATTTTTCATTTATAATTGTAATTTATAATTATTTCATTTATAATTATTTTTTGTGCTATAGAATAAGTAAGACTTTTTAAAAATATATATATAATCTATGCAAATAGGCCAGTGTGAATTGCTGGAGTGACATTTGTACAATTTATTATTTTTGACATTTTCTACTTATCTTACCATAAATTTTAGCATTATTCTGAACACTTGTCAAACACACCATGGCTGTAAAAATTCCAGATCCCAAGAAAAGCAAAAAGGCGAGACATTGTCAACAGGGGGTTTGTAAGGAAAACACATTTTCTAGCGCGCGCCTTCAAGAACAGCTGTGCATACATCACTGTAATGAATGGTCACTAAGAGACAGACTGAATCAGGGACAGAAAGACAAAAAGAGATAAACAAGTAAACAGTGAGGGCACACTATCATAGGGACATACGGGGGGAGACTGGTCCAGAGGAGAAGGACGAAATGACAGAGAGTGAGACAGATAATCATCAGGAGAGAGATAGAAAGCAGATGGAGACAGGGATAAGATGAAGCTGGAGAGGTCAGAACAGTTGACCTTTATATAGGAGAGAAAATAAGAGAGAGAGAAAATAATGATGGTATCTGTTTCACGGTCAACACATGCTTCGTTTCTCCTCCTTGACACTGCTGTAGGGTTCAAAGTCAAAGGTTGACAGATGCAAGAAGGAGGGAGGGAGATAAGCGTCGAAAGTCAATACAGTTCTAGGGTCAGACATCTACAGGGTCAACTAAGGAAATAAACCCAACAAAACTTTTCAACATAAAAAAAGTGAGTCTTACAGATTTGGAATGACAGGAAGGTTTTGTTTTTTGGCAAACTACTCCTTGAACATTTTTGAGACAGCTTGAACAATAAACCATCAATCATTATTTATTTCTATAAACACATTTTAGCATGACAGAGAATGTCTGCTTCAACTCCGCTGACCTTTTTCCATCCTTCACACCTTACAGAAGACACACAGACACTTTTGAAGGGAAGAACAGCTAGTTCAAACTCACACTCAGTACTGTTTACAGACACTTATGGCCCCACTGCTAAAGACGCAACAAGGCTTCATTTGTTAAACGTTTTATATCACTTCACCTGGTCTTATTTACTGATTGTTTTGAATCAATTGATCAGAGGGCATTTCGGTGACCAGCATGGTTCAACACTGGGTCACAGCACCAAAACAAACCTAAATGCCACTGCCAACCAATCAGATTCCATTATGACAGCAAGTCTGTCTCCAGACAGATTTTTAAAAGGCGTTCTTTGTGCCAATTTTCTTCCGGTGTAAAAGAAAAGCATTGGTAAACTCCTGTGGAGGTCACAACGGTCCGTCCTACATTAGCTCATTAAAACCGATGTCTGTTGCAGTCCCGTGCGCAAACTGACGCTAGAAATAACCGTCCACCCAGCATGTGCCAGTTAACTATGATGTCAATAGCTGTATTTAAAAGGGCATGAAAGGCAGGCTAGGCTAAATGGGTTTTTGGTACACTGTATGATTATGCATGCTGTCACTTTGGGTTTGGTTACGAGAGCAAGCTAACTGTACATGTAGTTAATGAGGGATATGACCTAATGTGTTCAACTATTGGCTATAAAAATGCTCTTAGGTAAAATGTACTAAAAGCCTAATAATTAAAATATAATTGAAAATAAATGCAATAATAATAATAATAAACAATGTAATGTAAAATAATATATTAATTTTAATATTTAGAATATTACAGCATATATTACACACACACACACACACACACACACACACACATACATACATACATACATACATATATATGTGTGTGTGTGGGAAAATATTATATTTTATATATATTATAATATATAATATATATATACTGTTTTATATTACATTTATAATATTCATAATGTTTGTCATATACTTATATATTTATATGTAAAATGACAAAATTTGTAATAATATTATGAAAATTAAATTTCATAATAGCAAAAAACAATTGTATCCATTGTTATAATTACATATTTATATGTAGTGTTTTATATTACATTTTTAACATTCATATTTTCATATCCTTATATATTTAGATATAAAAGTCAAAATTTGTTAAAAAATATGAAAATGAAATTTAATAATAATAATAATAATAATAATAATAATAAACTATTGTATTCATTGTTGTAATTAAATATTTATATACATATTTTTTTATATCACATTTTTAATATTCATAATATTTTCATATACTTATTTATATATAAATGATGAAATTTGTACAAAATATGACAATCAGATTTAATAATAATAATAAACAATTGTATTGTTATAATTAAATATTTATATACAGTATATATAGCTTTTATATTACATTTTTAATATGAATAATATTTTCATATATTTATAAATGAAAATGACGACATTTGTAAAAAATATGAAAATTAAATTTAATAATAATAAACAAATGTTATAATGAAATGTTTTTATTTATTTTTTATATTACATTTTTAATATTCATAATATTTTCATACATATAAAGTATAAATAAAATAAATACTGAAAATGAAATACATGAAAAATAAATCAAAATTTAAAATAATAATTACTGTTTTTTTAATGGCCAAATGCCACCCAACACATTGAAATTTCAGACTAGCATATTTTCCTGAATCGTTTATGGACAGAGATTTTTCTTTTCATTCCATTTCACTTCTGTTGAGCATATTTTCCCAACTCGCCTTTTCCATTTTAATGTCACTTTCTGGGATGGCGAGAGCTCATGCCAGTCAAAACAAGGGGATGGGCCAGAATTGTCCTTGCTAAAATAAACATGACAGTGTCTAGTTTATTGTTTTATAAAAGCAGGCTTCATAACCCTGGACCACACAGACATGGCATGAAGCTCACACAGAGCCGCTAAGTAATGGAATCAGATGATTGGCCTATAGCATCTGAGAATGAGATTTGTACAAGCCCCGAGCGTTTCCTACCCCAATGTATGTCATATAGGAAGGCTGTAGTTTTGTTCGTTCTGCCTGAAATGACCAGAAGAAAAGAGCTCTCAATATACATGCTGTCATATCGAGTTATATTCAATAACAATGTAATATAGCTCTCTGGGGCATTTTACATGCTCAAGTGACACTCTGGGACTCCAACAGAGATCAAATATGCAAACATATGCTTTCATAGATGTGTTTGCAAGCTCAGAATGACGCAGATTTGAAACATTTGTGACTTCAAAGTGTTTCTAGGGGTCTTCAGTGCTTTCATGCACAAAAGAGTTTCATACTGTCATCCGACTGGTTCAAGTGCACCCGTTTTTACACTATAGCAGAATGACTTAAGCTCATGCAGCACTTATGCAGTGACAATAGTTTACAATAGAGTACACAGTGTGCAAAGTGATTGATTTTTAGTACGCTACTAAACTGTATTTCAATACTAAACCTATAGCTGTCATATTTCTGGATGTGAGTCAGGTTTAAAGTTTCAATGCCAATGTCATTTCAAACAGAGGTTTGGAGACACTGGCCATTCTTAGAGCACCGCAGCTAGTAAGCACTGTCAAGTTTAATATGTCATCTGAGAGTTATACAGATGCATTGTACATATGGCATGCATACTTCATACAAAATGTCAGTAGTATGCCATTACACTGTTGCTAACACAGTGATTAACCTCAATTTCACCAAAAACAAACAATGAGAACAATTAAAGTCCCTGAAAGTTGTATTTATCTGAATATGAAACAATGCACTGGGAGGAATCTTATTCACAACATTTGCACATGTTTATATTTTGGCAGTTCAATGTCTTCTCAGTTCAAAACATAAACTGAAGCATTACAAGAACTCCAGCTATTTTTAATTTAAAGTTGTTGTTTTTTAACCAGCACCAGGCGTTCTTTTGTTTTGAAGAGCTGTTGGTACCAAAGCGTGCAGTTTTTCTCAAAACTGTTAGACTCTTAGAAATTGAACACAGCTAGGAAAAAATCAAGCCTTCATAAAGGGATGTTTTTAAAGAGCAGGACACAAAAATATTGCTGAGACAGATAAATTATTTCTGTACAGATGTTGATTGTGAACCAGTCGTTAAGTATAAATTGTGTCTGCCAAGAACTGGAAGTAGTATTTCCTGTTTTGAAAAAATCCAACATTTTCTGGGACCATTTTGTGGTCTTCTGATTCATTATGGCAATTTGTTATTTAATTTTCTGGATTTTTAAAAAAAATCCTTATATTTTGGGGTATTTTTTGCTTTTTAATTTAATTTATTTTTGTCTTTTTTATCAATTAAAAAAAAAAAGAGTTTTCTTTTTAATGTTTTAGAAAGAAGCCTCAAATGCTCATCCAGTGTGCATTTATTTGATAGAAAATCCAGTAAAAACAGTAACATAACGATTTTGAATACATTTTAAAGTGCAGTTTATTCCTGTGATGGCAAAGCTGTGTTTTCAGCATCATTACTCCAGGCTTCAGTGTCTCATAATCCTTCAGAAATCATTCTAATATACTCATTTTGTGCTCAAGAAACATTTCTTATTATTGTCACTGTTAAAAACAGTTGTTAATATTTTTGTGGAAACAGTGATAGGATTTTTTAAAGAAAATAAAGTTAAAAGAAACAGCATTTATTTGAAAATGAAATATTTTATAACATTGTCCTCGCTATCACTCAATTTAATGCATCCTTACTGAATTACATATAGATAGATTCGTAAGAAAAAAAACACTTCATAACATGAATACTTCATATGAGATGTTTTGCTTATAATACTGTATTATAATTGTGCAGAAACAGATTCTTGGTGGGATTCTAAAATAGACCATAGAACTGCTGACACGGGGATTGAGAAAAGCACATTCCGGTTTCCATATGTCTTTCTTTCCATCCTTTTTGTCTCTCTGGTCTTTTTCCACGGCAGAAGCAGAAACAGGTGGACTTTGACAGGAAGGGCACAAATCCCTTGCTTAGACTCGCATACACCTTCTGACTTTGTATTTAGGCACTGAACGTCAGATCAGAATTTATGCTGTTCATATTTCCCCCATACTGTGAATATTTATGAGTCCAGCTGTCCCTTGCTCAGTTGTCTTCATTAATGAAGCGTTTGACTTGTATGAAAAACTATCAACAAAATGCCTAAAAACCCACTGCTTAGGAGATCAAAGCTCTGACCAAAAACACATCGCTAAAACATCTTGACTGTCCGTGTCAGGATTTGGCCACGACTGAGCCTAACCAAGGAATGCTTTTCAGACTGAAGACAAGAATAATGGGACCATTCCTCCAACATACACAGATACTGGAAAATGACCGCAGATCCTGCCAGTTGACTCTGAATAGCGTAGATACATTCCATCAAAATCACATCTGTGTACATATGTTAGATCAGTTAAAATATTTAAAAATGCATCAGCGGCCAAATGTAATAAGTGTCACAATTTTGAATTTCACATTTTGAAAGAAATTTGTGGTGTTGTGAGTGTGTTTCAGCATGTTGGTATGCAGCTGCTGGGCAATTTCTCAGTTCTTTGTTAGTCTATGGGATTGTTTTCACTGATTTTATAATGCGCCAGGTAAAAATATGAAGCACAGTTGCTTAGAAAAGCACACCTCTCTGCAACTAGCCGCACAATCATGCAGCACAAACAGTGTACAACAAATTAGACACCAAAGTTTAAAGTCAACATGAAATCAAAATCAGCCTTAGTTACTTTCTCAATGCATGTTCCTAGTCTTCTTGTGAATGATTCATCAGGGCACGTTACTGCAAAGAAAAATAAATCACATTGACTCTTAGGGGTTGGGTGTGTTCAAATACCTAATCCTATGAGCAATACTCCTGCTTCAGAAAACACCACTAACATTTCCACTGCCTTTTAACAGATAATCTAACTTGTAGAACAAAATATAACGTCACTGCATGAGCTCAGATGGTCAGTCTCTCACTCTGATCGTGTGTGTTTGCGTGTGTGAAAAAGAGAGTAGACTGAGACTGAGATCTCAGGCACAGGAAACAGAGGGTTCCTGTTTTTTTGAGCCAGGCGCTATTGTCTCCCTCCCTCTCTTTCTCTCTCTCACTCATAAACACACTTATCTGCAACTGTTCCCTTTAAATCATATTTTGTCTGCCCCATCCTTGCACTGGAGCCATGGAGTGTCCATGTGCTTTCTTAAACCCTGAATGAAGGTACACTTTCTGCTGTTCTTTTGAACTTTCTATTCATCAAGGAAGCTCGAAACACAAAATATTATTCAGCACGACTGTTTTCAACATTGATAATAATAATACATTTCTTGAGCAGCAAATCAGCATAGGCCTATTAGAATGATTCCTGAATGATCGTGTGACACTTAAGACTGGATTAATGATGCTGAAAATTCAGTTTTGCCACGACAGGAATGAATTACATTTTAAAATGTATTCAAATAGAAAACGGTTGTCTTAAATTGTAATAATATTTTACAATATTATAATTTCACTGTATTTTTAATCAAATACTGTATATTCAGCCTTGGTGAGCATAAGAGTATTTAAAAATACCCTGTATATATGTATTTGCTATGTACTTTATCTATTAACATTTTTTTTTTCCAGTTGTGGATGTCCCTGAATGCCCTCAAAATAAGCCTTTGTCCAATTTAGTGCATGTATGGGGATAAATTTGTACCCAAAGTGTAGCAAAGTAAACCAACCCAAACACACACAGACACACAGACACAGACACACACACACACACACACACACACACACAGACACAGACTCAAGAGTACAGATCTCTTCTCACTGGGTGGTGGCAGGAGACCAGGGTTTAAGCATGTAAGCTATTTAAGCATCTGGATTTAATGCACCATTAAGGTCAAAGGCTGACCAGTCTGCACCTGTAGCGCTCCTCACCAAACCCAGCAGCCCCTCCTCTCATTCAGCTGCCAGTGGTCGCTATTTCTCCACTTTCTCTCTGTGATTTCACCAAAAAAACATCCACAATTTGAAAACAAAGTTCCCAATTGGAAACAAAAAACGTTTTACAGCCTGATGCCACTGCAGAATGTTTTTAAGAGTTGTGCCCCTGCCCTGAGACCGACCTTCATCTTCTCATTTCATTCTTTAAGTTGTTCTCCTCACACCCTCGCTCGCTCCATCACCCCCTCCGTCTCAGTGCAGCCTGTTCTGTTGTGTCTGCCAACTGCTCTCTGCTGGATCACAGGTTTCCTGAGCTGGAGAGCCAGGGACTGGCAGTCTCAAACACTGTGAACGGCCAACTTGATTTTTTCCCACTGCGCTTCGTGTACGTTCTGCTCACTGAACACGTACTCCTACGCAAACGCCTAGGCAGAAGAATCACAAAGATTATGAAAAGAATCACAGTCATTACTGTCCCGATAGATAGATAGATAGATAGATAGATAGATAGAGACAGAACAACAGAACGATAGAACAATATAAAGAACGACAGAACAATAGATAGATATATAGATAGATAGACAGATAGATAGATAGATAGATAGATAGACAGACAGATACAACCTGAATTCCGGAAATGTTGGGACGTTTTTTAAATTTGAAAAAAAAGAAAACTAAAAGACTTTCAAATCACATGAGCCAATATTTTATTCGCAATAGAACATAGAGAACATAACAAATGTTTAAACGGAGAAATGTTACACTTTTAGCCACTAAATGAGCTCATTTCAAATTTGATGCCTGTTACAGGTCTCAAAAAAGTTGGCATGGGGGCAACAAAGGGCTGAAAAAGCAAGAAATTTTGAAAAGATTCAGCTGGGAGAACATCTAGCAACTTAAGTTAATTGACATCAGGTCTGTAACAATTCTTTTAGTTTTCATTTTATTCAAATTTAAAAAAACGTCCCAACATTTCCTGAATTTGGGTTGTAGATAGATAGATAGATAGATAGATAGAGATAGAACGATAAATAGATAAGAGATAAGTTCAGATAGATAAGTTCAGTATATTACATTGCTGTGCAGAACTACAAATAGATGTCTTTGATAAAAAGATGTCTTTTGCATCATTTTTTCTACCTTAGTTCCATTCGTATGGTCAATCACGCTCTTAAATATTTAGTAATAATAGTCTGAATGAAATGAAGGTAATGCTGAACAAAACAGTCGACTGAAAGCTGCCAAACCCCCTCACAAATGCCCTATTTTACTACATTTCTTCTTCACAACCACTTGCAGTATTCAAAGAGACACTCGCTGACAAGTGTAAACATCACTAAGAATAACCTCGCGTTTGCTGTGAGGGCGATGTTTTTCAGGAGCCTCAGTGCTGTCTGTGACGATGTTTATACCTTTCTGGCTGGTGAGGAGGTGTGATGGGGTCATGGACTCGCTTCTGTTCTGTGCGCTGAATGGGCGGATGTCACCCGCGGCATCCACAAGACACTGAACTGCGCCAAGCTGCCAACAGCGAGAGACAGAGAGACAAAAACAGCTTCAGACTGATAACGCGCAGGCGTTTCATTTCCTGCCAGCATTACAGACAAACGAATGAATCCATGCTTTAATAGACCTAATACTATATATTAATTGATTGATAGGCTATAAATTATGTTTAAAGGAAAAGCTTAAATAAAAAAATAATAAAAAAAATAAAAAACAAACAAACTTCTAGGCTAATCTCCAAATATATTTTTGTTTTTTTTATTATAAAAATACGTCTTGTTTGCTTTCTTGTTTTCTTTTCTTTTAATATTTAATAGACAAACAGACAGTTTTAAAAATACTGAAACAGGTTTAAGAATAGATTAGTAGAATTTAATCTTGTAGTAAGCATTTGACGTACACTTCATGTTCCATAATGCTTTTCGGCATCTGACGTCATCAACGTGCGTCATTATTCCGAAAGTGGTGAGCTGGCTTTCAACAGCGAGTAAGAGAGTTTATTTCTGTATTATCAGTGCATTTTCATTGTGCGTATTTAATGTTTAGGAGCTGGTCATTTTTACCAAGATAAAATATTGCCTCCGTGTAGCATTGGTTGTCAGATTTCATTGTAAACACCTTCTAATCGTTAGCATTCGTGCTAGCTGTTCAATACGAGTTTTAAATAACAGTGGTGTATTTACGATAATTTTTCTGTAATATTTATGATTTCATTATCATCCAATTTCGCCTGTTTCAAGCACTAGCCGTAGAAATTGTGATGATCACTTTTAATCGAATGCATTTCATGAAACGCTTTCTTGATAAAGTAGTACCAATATATTAATAACTTAGAGTGTTTCATGTATGGCCAAACTTAAATAGCCACTTTAAAATTAGACTTTACAATGTGTGCCATCTGTCTGTCTAACAGAAACATATTTATCTTCACAGGTGGATTCTTCATTTATAATTTTGCCCTCCACCGTCCCACAAACTTCATCACAATGACCAAGCTTCTGGAGTGGCTTCTTGGTGTGTCGCTGATTGGCATTGCATGGGGACTTGTTACCTTTGACCTCCTTGATTTGCAGTTGCCTCCCCAGTACAGAGAGCTGGCATGGCCTATGCCTGTATATCTGCTGGTGGCGTTTGGGTGTTATTCACTGGCAACTGTCGGCTACCGTGTGGCTACATTTAATGACTGTGAGGATGCAGCCAAAGAGTTGCAAGCACAAATAAAAGAAGCCAAAGAGGATTTAAAGAAGAAGGGACTGAAGATGTGAGAATTACATCTTAGCTACTGTTTTTTATTTACAAACGCAAACATAGTCTCATTGTTTCTGTTTACTTTGTGATGTCTGTAGTACAATATGCAGCTCAATGCTGTCCAACTGTGTTCAAGTCTTTTTTTTCAACATGATGTAAATAATAGTTTGAAATGTAAACACCTGCACACCTGTGAATGATCTGTTACCAGCATTATGACAGTCTTATTTTAAACATTACAGGCACATGCATGTATTGTCAATGGAGAGCAGTGCTATTTCTGTACAACCTCCAGAGTGTGTGTATTTGTATTGGCCAGGGAATGAATACGTCTTTTTTTGAACCAGTTGTTTTTAGCGAGTCAGAATTCTGAGTCAGTCTTAGAAATGAACCCACTGTGTAGATTTGTGCTTGTGCAAGGGCAGCATTTCAGTAAACCAGAGGATGTGGAATAGAATTTTGATTTAAAATATAAAATAATAGGACTGTGTGAAGGCTCACAAGCTGCTGTGCTTTTTACCTTAAATTAAGGTTTTGAGCATTTTTTTTTTTTAATAATTTGAGTACAAGTGTTGTAAATGCAACCATTTAATGTGAATATTATAGGGTCCTTAATAAAATAGTGGCCTACATAAGGCTTTTCACACTTGAAATAATTAACCCTGGGTCATAAACCTCAGGTAAATGAAATCCAGGGTTATTTTGCTTTACATTTCACACTACCCATAATTTCCATGGGTTAAAAATTACTGTTGTGTATTCATAAGCTGCATTTCTCGGGTTAACGTTCTTATTTGTGACCCTGGACCACAAAACCAGTCATAAGTCACACGGGTATATTTGTAGCAATAGCCAAAAAAAATTGTAGGGGTCAAAATGATCGATTTTTCTTCTATGCCAAAAATCATTAGGATATTAAGTAAAGATCATGTTCCATGAAGATATTTTGTAAATTTCCTACCATAAATATGTCAAAATATTTCTCACATTTCGATTTTTTTTTTTTTTGCACCCTCAGATTCTAGATTTTCAAATAGTTGTATCTCGGCCAAATATTGTCCTATCCTAACAAACCATACATCAATGGAAAGCTTATTTATTCATATTTCAGGTTATGTATAAAGCTCAAATTAAAAAAAAATAAAAAATCGACCTTTATGACTGGTTAGGTGGTCCAGGGTCCATTTGCATATTTGCGGTGTCAGTGTCACTGACTGGACTAACGCAGCACGCGACCTGTTTACATAACGACTCTAGCATTGCGCATCCGAGTATTAGTAGCCTAGCTATAATTTGCCTAATGTATTAAGTTTTTCCTAAATGGACTTTCAGTACTATAAAGGTAGGAATAAACTTTCTTTACTTAAGTTCATGTGTTTTCCGTTACCATTTATGTTTCCCCTCAGCGCGCGGTGTTTTCGTGACTGTTGAAAGCAGAGGTGCCCAACCCTGTTCCTGGCGATCGACTGTCCTGAAAAGTTTAGCTCCAACTCTAATCAAACACACCTGCCTTTAATTTTCACGCGATCCTGAAGACCTTAATTAGTTGCTTCAGGTGTGTTTGATTAGAGCTGGAGCTAAACAGGACAGTCGCTCGCCAGGAACAGGGTTGGGCACCCCTGGTTTAAAGTATGAATATGGGACACGCGATTGGCTGTCGGTAGCCTACCTAGCCATAACAGTCACCGCATCGTTTCACACTGTACAAGTTCGGCACCGCAATGAGGGGGTTAACGGTGCAAAAGGGCTGCTATAATAAAAAGCGCTTCTACCCCTTCTAAATTACAAGTGTGACACGCAGGCCTACTTTTACCCGGGCTTAAAAGCAGGGTTTAGAACGATAATAACCCGGGGTTAAACGCAGTGTGAAAAGACGTGTGTGTTCACCAATTTTTTTTTTTTTTTTTGAGTTTCCTCAGACATTCCACATTATGAAAATTAATGTTTGATACAAAATACATAGTGATTCATTCTCAAGTGTGTTTCATTTTTGCTCTCCTGTACTCTGCCTTGGATTCTGATCTCAAAAAATGAACTTCTGTGCACATAAATTCTGAAATGTGATCCACGTCCATGTGTTGGCTCTTAAAACACTAATCCCAAAGCCACTAAGTGCACACGGGCGCTGTATATAGTGCTGAATTAATCTGGTGTTTTTGGCAAGCAAAGCTCATTCGTTCTCTTCAAGCTCAAAGTACGCTCTTGTAACCTTCATTTTTTTAGGCCCCTTCTAGCCACTGTGAACAGGCCTATACCTGTTTGCAGAACAAGAAAAAAGTAGGGTTTTCATAAGTTTGCAGTTTTTGTGTACTACCAAGCTCCGCCTGACTGCTGACTGGCTCCTGTTCAAATCTCTGATGTTCACCCCCTGCAGCCTCTTACAAGCTGTTGTTAGTTAAGGCCTGTTTTTCACAAACCCATAGTAGCATATGAGAGAACAGCATCAGCATTTTCTCCTGAAACCACAGAATGATTAACGCAACATTTATGCTTTGAGATGCAGTTTTAACAGCTGAGAAACCAAGCAAATGATTTCTATCACAGAGTTTTGAATAGGAGTTTCTGTGCCGGAATTAAGAAAGATTCAATGATCTGATTCAATGACCCATTATTGAGAAGAAAGAGAGAAAATTGCAGGCTTTGCTTTCTGCTCCGTGGTGATTTTCTGGTCCTGATCAATAAATCTCTCTGAAATGTAGGCATTGTCAGACTGATTAACACTGAAAGCAACATTTTGCACAACATGGTTTTAAAAACAAGCACATTTGTCTCAACTGACCTGTTTCAACTGCCTTTAGGGTTTAGAGACGCCACATTTTGCGAAATATAAGATAGGTCATGCTGCTGTTGTACGTCAAGAGACCTTTATGTCCCATACTTCACATTTGTCTGTTATGCAATGTGATACTTCTTCTGGTCTGTTATTGTTGGGAGAATGAACTGTATGTGCCTCATTTAGATTGAATACATGGTTCTAACTCAAACCAACAGTGACCCAAAAACAGATCTGTACACTTAAGAAGAGAAAAGTTTGAATGTCATCGCATTTGATCATAAAATGGTGTTTATTTTAACAAAAGATTAAAAACATTAATACATATGATTAATATCAGTTAATAAAAGTATTTTAAGTAAATGAAATATACAAATAAAATATATTAATAAATTAAATTTGTGTAAACAAAGTACATTTAGAATATTTGTATTTACCTAAAACCTCTTGTTTAATATTTTCTCAGATACATTGTTTTAAGTATTTGGCCTTTTTGTGGTTGTCAGATTTAGAGGACAATGGCTATGAAAAATAAAACAATGTCTAAATAGCTATTTGGCTATCAGTTAACATTTTCCAATAGCATGTACAGCCAAAGTTATGTCAGGCAAAAAAGAAATGTGTGAGTTATTACATTTTGATTACAAAGATTGCAAAGACAAACATTATTTCCCTTTAGAATAACATGCACTGATGAATCATACACAATAAAACCAGGAATGTGTATCAGTAATGTAAATAGCATCCATTTTGATTCCATATCAACTTGAAATGACATTCAGTAAAACTTCAAGCACACCAAATGTCTGAATGGCCTAAAATGTCTAAAAATGTCTGAGTAGTTTGCTGCCAACATACGAACAAAGAGAAATCCTATCTGGAGTGCCAGCTGCCAAACTTTCTCTAGAGCCTTGTTAAAATAAATACGAATGTAAAAAAGACAGAAAAATGAGTGGAAGTGTGGAGTAATGCCTGAAAACTTTAGCTCCTCTGAAGGTATGTACGTCAGTGAATGTAAACCTTATTGTTTAAGCTAATTAGCTCACTGTTTCAGTAACATGTGCTAGCAAGGTGTGTTTGTCAAAGAATCTGAGACCGTGGAACAAATCCAGTTTTCTTTCCCCGTGACCCATGTCAGTATATAAATATGCCTTTTTTAGGACAGAAACCAGTAGAGACCATCTAAGAGTACATCCTATAAAATAGATACATTTATCTGGTGTTCACCGCAAGAGTTTATGTTACATGTTTGACTCAGTAGCTTATTAAACTACCCAATCAAAATCTTGGTTGTGTTTATGGTTTTGGCTTGAGTGATTCTGTGAAACTCATTTTCATCTCTTGATCTAAATCTTTGTTTTTTCTTTCAGAATTGCAGAATGAGCGGTTGAACAGATGCATGAAATCGGCAGCTCTGTAAGAAAATTGGCTGTATCAAACTTAGCAGTTTGTCTGTGCTTTTGAAAGTCGTATCGTGGTTGATTTCTTCTGAAACTCATGGCAAGCATAGCTTGAAATTCAATCACATTTTCATTGTCTGAACAAGAATTTATGCGCAATCCATCAAGTAGAGCTAAAATCTAGATGCAGCGGCCCCCGACCCCATCATGAGAAACTGCATGACAGTCTTTGTTGTTTAAATGGCTTGATAAAAATTATGGGGTTTATGTATTCATATTTCTGATATTGTTGGACTGGTATATTGTGTCTCTGGGTTTGGCTTTGTGTCTTTGAAATAGGATAACCCATTCAGCAGTGAAAATGGAGCTTTGTTTTTTAATATATCAGTATATTTGCTTGCTCTCAATCCCCAATGAATTCAAACAAAAACCTAAGAAATCCAGGTTTTACTCAGTGCTCACAAAGACAGATGACGCCATCATAACATTATTTTCTTTGTTTTGGGAACCATATCTTGCTGGAAGTGTACCATATTTACCCAGGGTTCACTGAGCAATCTGATCTAAGGCCAAATTTGGTCAAATATCTGATTTCCCAATTTCTCCTGCTATCTAAAATTGAGAAATCAAGATTATGACATTTAGATTGTTACATTAGGCTTTAACACTGACAAACTGAAATAATTCTTGTTGCACAATTTATTGTCAAAGTTTTAAGCTGATTTCAGTTGATTATTCAAATGCCAATTCATGCAACAAAAATGGTTCAGAAACGGTGGGCAACCATCTGAAGTCTTTGGGGGGGGGAAATAATATTTTTTTTTTTAAATAATTAACTTCATATAACAAGTTAACCCAAGTTAATTATAAAAGAATATTTATGTAATAATTATAGATTACTGAAGTGTTTTATCATATGGATTTGTTTTATATATATATATATATATATATATATATGCTTAAAAATACATACCTGTATAAAGAGCTCATTTTCTCTGCCTCCACATTAATGTCATCATTTTTTTCTGTACAGTTTCTCCAGCCCCCGTTCATGTTGGATAACAGTATGAGACATATGCTGTCTGAGGAAGACTTGTGTCATATTTCTCTCCCCATGATGCCTATGCTGCGTCCAGACAAGTAGCTGCTGTTCTCCAACCTGCTTCCTCCACCGATGACTGAATATGAGAATAAGCAAATGTGATATTAGACAAAACATGTACATGAACAGCCTGTATTGATTTGGACATATACTTCATGTTACATTTTGTGGCTTTCATCCAAGCTTCCTGTTGTGATTGTATAGCCATTTAAATAATAATAAATGAAGTGTGTTGTTATCTAATGAACGCTCTTTGTCTTTTACAGCACATTTTATCAGATGAATAACCACAGTATTTGCCCCAACTTGCACAAGGATAAAACATACAAAGCATATTTCTTGATCAAAGTTGTGTGTGTGTGAGTAAATGCAGACCCTCTCACAATGTGTATTTGTAGCTCAAGGACAAAAGCTTAACATATTTATCATGAAGCACAGAGACAGATGTGCAGGACCAACTTAATGCATTATCTTGCAAATAGAAAAATACCTAAGTAACATTTTCAATCTTCAGGACACATTAAAAGCTGATAAGAGAGGGCCAACATTTTTTCCAGATGTGAGATGAATAATATGCAGGAAGGAGGGAGAGATCTTGGCCTTCTTGTTTTTTTTTAGTCTCTTTGACACTGCAGTTGAAATTCATTCAATTCAAGTGCAGTTCATTTTTAAAATGAAAAAAAAAAACTGTGGAATTACATTCCATCCATTAGCACAGAAAACTATTTTGACTCATCTATTCAGTTGCATTCACAGTAATGGATTTACAATGGAAGTCTATGACAAGACATTCAAAACAGAACTTAAAATTTGAAATTTGTAGTGCTGAGCAACGATTAATTGCGATTAATCGCATCCAAAATAAAAGTTTTTGTGTACATAATATATGTGTGTGTACTGTGTATATTTATTATGTATATACACACACACACACACACACACACACACACACACATGCATGTATACACTATATTGCCAAAAGTATTGGGTCACCCCCTTCTAATGAACAGGTTTGACTACTTTAGTAATTTCTATGAGTACAAATCTTAATGTTAAAGCATATAGTGATATTCTAGGAAATTGTGTTCTTCTAATATTATAGCAACAGTTTGGACAGGACCCTTCTCTATTCTAACATGACAATGCCTCTGTGTATAAGGCAAGGTTCAAAAAGAAAATGAT
>JAFVLL020031317.1:0-24299 GCA_021397915.2 Tor tambroides
ATTCACCACACTCACTTATTTTATTTTATTTCTCATTTCAAATTTGCACGTACTTGACCTGTACATACATAATTGTCCATATTATATATTGTTTTTTGTTTTTGTTTTTTTTTGTTTTTGTTTTTTGCTGTTGTGTACATTGCCTGTTTGTGTATTTGTATATTATTCTTTTATTATCTGTGCCCTGTCCTGTTGCTGTCTTTTTGTTGCACTGTGGAGCTTCTGTCACTACAACAAATTCCTCGTATGTGTAAACATACTTGGCCAATAAAGCTCATTCTGATCTTCTGATATACACACACACACACACACACACACATATATTCTTGCTCAATAATTGAATTATAATATGAAATTATCCATAGTGTATATTTATCAGTACTTAAAATAAAAACATATCTATTTTATATTATATGTAGATTTTTTTTTAAGTAAATAAATACATAAGATCATATTAATTCAACTGGAATACTGTTTGGGAAAGTAGTATTTCTCCAATTTTTTTTTTTTTTTTTGTGTTCATTTTAACCTTAAAATTACCCTTGAATGACTCCTTGTTTTCCACATGCTCTGCCAGCCATGTGTGCCCTCATGTCTGTTAAAAGTGACAGACATGTCATCATGCCAGAACTCCCTGATGTTCATGTTGTGTGCTGACAAACTGTGTGTTAAGAGAATTCGTACATAAGTGAATGTTTGAGCATTTGACATATCACGGTAGACTAAAGGAACAGGGTGAAAGAAAGACAAAAGTTGTATACTCTTTATCTAATATTTTAATCTATTCATGTTGGAGGAAAAACACTAACAGATGGACAAGGCACAATGTTAGTTCTCAAGCTCACTAACCCTGCTGGATCAGTGTCACACATTAAGCCCCTATATAGACAGACCTACTGCTGCACCTACCCTTGTGAAAAATAAGCGCACTTAAAGAGAGCACACTTTCATGACCTGTCCCAATACCTGCAATTGAGGCCCTTGACCACTTGCCTACTTAAATAACTTATTTCCTGTATTTGGGCTTAAGTGTTCAAGTAGGCATGACGACACAAGTGTTTGTAGAAGTTTTGATTCTCTAATGGGACACATTTACAACACAGTGTTGTAAAAATGTGAATAAAGTTTTTACAGAGGTTTATTTACACATTTTGTATATTTGACTTAGAATTTCAAAATATTTTAAAAACTGTAAAATACAAAATACAATACTCATATCTACACCAATAAAATGTGCAACACTTTACATTTTTATATGTAATATCTAATTAAATTAAAAACTGCAAAGTTTTCTCCGACATCTTATGATTTTGAGGCACGTGAGTTCCTAAACATGAATTCTTGTCAGTGTAGTCAGCAGTATACATATAAAGATGTAATTAAGTCCTACTTAAGTGGGTCCAAAAACCCTCTTAAGTTCAATTAACTGCATTCAATATAAAGGATAATACACTTTTATTTAATTTAAAATATTGAAAATTATTTTATAGCACCATTTTAAAAGTTGCTTTCTCAAAGTTCTATACAAAGGCAAAACACAACAAAAAGAAACAAGGCAACACATAAACAAACAAACAAACCAAGTAAAAGTAGATAAGTAAAAGCTACCCTGAAATAAAATGTGTTAAAATGAGATTTAAAAGTACCTAACGATTGTGATTTCCTACTGTCAGTCAGGAGGGTTACAAAATTTCAGGGCATAGTCATAGTATAGGGAACAACTAAGAGACAACTGTGGGAAGAGCACAGGTTTACAACTTTATGGTGTTAGGAGCTCAGGCCAATACTGCAGAGCCAGACCATTAAATGCTTTATATGTCTGTACCTGACAGGAAGTCAGTGCAAAATAGGGGTAATCTGATCACTAACCCTGGTCCTGATTCTGGCTGCCAAATTTTTCTGGTTTGTCATTTGTTTAGAGAGGATTTAGAAACTCTAGTAAGGAGTTCATTACAGTAGTCATAGTGCATTACAGACTTTAGCAACAGAAAAGATAGAATAGGCCATGGGCTTTCAATATTTCTGGGATAAAAAGGAAGTCTTAACAATGTTCTGCACATGGAGCTCAAATGTCAGGCTGGCATCATAGATAACTCTGCATTTTATGAATATAAATCTGTGTGTCATCAGCATAGAAGTGATCGTGGTAGCTGGCCAAGGGGGGAAATGTACATGCTAAAAAGTAAAGGGCCAAGAACTGAACCTTGCAGGACACCAGTATGAACAGGCCCAACCATCAAGATCGTAAAGTGATTGTGGAGTTGTGAAGTGACAATACACTTATTGTCACTTTTAGTCAATGAGAGATTATAAATATAATGTTTCTCTGTTTCTCTCTCACTGACTGGACTGTTTTTGAAGCCACTGCCACTGATCTGGATGAGCTCACAGAGACTGTAACATCTTATATCAGTTTCTGTGAGGATATGTGCATTCCTACCAAGACTCATTTAATCTACAACAATGACAAACCATGGTTCTGTAAACTCAGACAGCTCCGTCAGGCCAAAGAAGATGCTTACAGAAGGGGGATAAAGTCTTGCAAAACAGGCCAAATACACACTGGAAAGGGAGATCAGAGTGGCAAAGAGGAATTATTCTGACAAGCTAAGGAACAAATTCTCTTCCAGTGATCCTGCTTCAGTGTGGAAAGGTATGAAAGATATCACCAGTTACAAAACACCATCCCCCAGCACTCTGGAGAATCAACAAATGGCAGACGATTTGAATGACTTTTACTGTAGGTTTGAAAAAACAACCCACACCCGCTCTGAACACCTCTCCACACAACCACTCACACCTCCAGCAACCCCCCTCTCCCTCACACCTGCAATTCACATTAGCGAAGATGACGTGCACCAGGTCTTCAGGAAGAACAAAAGAAGGAAAGCACCAGGCCCAGACAGTGTGTCTCCAGCTTGCCTAAAAACCTGTGCTGATCAGCTGGCTCCCATCTTCACACAGATCTTCAACAGATCACTGGAGCTATGCGAAGTCCCCTCATGCTTCAAACGCTCCACCACCATCCCCGTCCCAAAGAAACCCAAAATTACTGGACTTAATGACTACAGACCTGTGGCTCTGCGTCTGTGGCCACATGAAATCATTTGAAAGATGGTTTTGGCTTATCTGAAGGACACCACTGGTCCCTTACTGGACCCCCTGCAGTTTGCCTACAAAGCAAGCAGGTCTGTGGATGATGCAGTCAATATGGGACTGCACTTCATCCCTGCAGCATCTGGACAGACCAGGGACTTATGCGGATCCTGTTTGTGGACTTCAGCTCCCGCTTTTAACACCATCATCCGGACACCCTTCAGAATAAACTGTAACTCAGCTCTCCGTCCCCACACTCTGTCTGTCAGTGGATCAACAGCTTCCTGACAGACAGGCGGCACTAATCAGTAAAGCTTGGTAATACACATCCAGCATCCACACCATCAGCACTGGAGCTCCTCAGGGCTGCGTTCTCTCCCACTGCTCTTCTCTCCTCTACATGGCTTGCACATCTAAAGACCCCTCTGTCAAGCTCCTGAAGTTTGCAGACGACACCACACACTGATCGGCCTCATCCAGGATGGTGACGAGTGCAGCTACAGACAGGGGTTAAGGAGCTGTCTGGTGCAGTCTTAACAACCTGGAGCTGAACACGCTCAAAACTGTGGGGTATTCGTGGACTTCAGGAGAAGCCCCCCTACTCTCCCCCCACTCACCATCATGAACAGCACTGTGACTGCAGTGGAGACATTCAGATTCCTGGGCACCACCATCTCACAGGACCTGAAGTGGGACAATCACATAGACTCCATTGTCAAAAGGCCCAGCAGAGTTGTACTTTTTCTTCGCCAGCTGAGGAAGTTCAACCTGCCACAGAACTGCTGAAACAGTTCTACTCATCATCATTGAATCCATCCTCTGCTCTTCAATAACTGTCTGGTTCAGCTCAGCTACCAAATCTGACCTCAGAAGACTACAGAGGGTAGTCCGGACTGCTGAGCGAATCATTGGTACAACCCTCCCCAGTCTCCAAGAACTGTACTTATCCAGAGTGAGCAAAATGGCTGGTAAAATCACTCTGGACCTCTCACATCCAGCACACTCCCTCTTTGAACTGCTACCGTCTGGTCGACGCTACAGAGCTCTGAGCACCAGAACGACCAGACACAAACAAGGACTCTTCCCTCAGGCAATCCATCTCATGAACACTCGACAATAAACATGGAACACACAACTATTATACATTATCCATTCACCACACTCACTTATTTTATTTTATTTCTCATTTCAAATTTGCACATACTTGACCTGTACATACATAATTATCCATATTATATATTGTTCTTTTTTTTTTTGCTGTTGTGTACATTGCCTATTTGTGTATTTGTATATTATTCTTTTATTATCTGTGTCCTGTCCTGTTGCTGTCTTTTTGTTGCACCGTGGAGCTTCTGTCACTACAACAAATTCCTTGTTTTTGTAAACATACTTGGCCAATAAAGCTCATTCTGATTCTGATTCTAAATAAGTTACTGAAAACTGTTTAAATCAGTGTTGTTGATGTTTTGTTTTGCTTTTTGTTTTGTATTTTTGTTTTTCAAACTGGAGTACAGCAAAGGTTTTAAATGCTGCTGATACAGTACTAGTAGACAGAGAGTCATTTATTATGAGAACAGCCAGACACAAGGAGCAAAAAGACAAGATTTAAATGCCCTTGAAGGCAAAGGTTCAAGCATGCAAGTGAAAGCTTTTATACACGACAGCAGCCTACAAAATGACTCAGGATCTAGAAAGAAAAATTTTGAAAGAAAAGTATTCAAGATCAATTGGCAAGTAATGTCAGTGGCACTAGTGAGCTAGAGATGTTTATGAACATTTTCAATTTTAGAACTAAAAAATGAGAGTGAGAGAGGGAGAAATCAATACTGAACTGAAGCAGATAAAGTGCTAGCAGCATTTATTTTAAATGGCCTATTAATATTGTGAAAGAGCTATGTAGAATTGCTTTGGTTATTTTTAGTAATCGTAATATGAGAAGAATATGAAGATCTTGCCGTTTCAATTGATCCAGAGAGTGGGAAAGCCTGATGTGCATGTAACATATACCTAGTGAATGTCTAAAAGGATGTAATATTTCTAGGTTAAAGGAGACATCAACAGATGAAAACGTTGACACCAATGAATCATTTGCAGTAACCAAGTCCAGTATATGACCTTTACGATGAGTAGGGCCTTTAAAAAATTGTGTGAGACTAAAACTGTTTAAAAAAAGACAAAAAGTCCATGGTCATTTTACAGCCTTTATGGTCAATATGTGTACTGAAGTCCCCCAGAATCTAGATTATCTTAAATTTAACACACAACATTGATAGCAGATTAGCAAACTCAGGCATAAATGCTACATTTGGTTAAAAAAATGCTACAACGAAACATTAAAATCTTGAAATATTGTAGTACAGACACATAGCATAGTATTGCAGGTTGTGGACCTCTATGATACCCTCTGTCACTAAGTCGTGGAAGATCAAATTTTTACATGCAATTAAGTGTCTGAAAACATTACATTCAGTTTGCACTTAATATATTAATTTAAAGTATGTTACTTCTGTAAAAAGTACTTTGTAAATGTATGCTGAAGTGTACTTCTTTTTCATAAGGGTAGATAACTACAATGCCTGTAGTAAATGAATACCATTCATTTTCTCCAGAAGGAACATTTTAGCAATAGAAATATACACAAAGCCACACCATATAAAGCTTTTAGTAGGCTACAGATGAGACTGTGAAGAAATCATATATAGCCATACAAATCACAGCAGTCACTATAAAAATCATTGCATAAAAAGCTCAACAGTGCATGATTTATTTGAGTTTGTACACTCTCAAAAGAATTAAACATTTGTATCTAATATTTGTAATAAACCTAAAATATAATGTACAACTGTTTGTTCTGCTCCTAAGCTGTTTGTCAAGTGCCATTTCGAGAATGTTGATATTTTGTACAACATCAATTAAATGTTTTAAAGCTCTGTGCTTGTCTGTTTTAGACCAGAGTATGAGCCATGCAGAGTACAGTTGCCCTGGGGTGAAGAACAAGTTACATGTAATTAACATTAAATTGGAAAATGAAAAAACATTTGAAACTGAGATTTCATATTTAAAAGCATGTACTATGCAACACTGATGAATACAGACAATAAGCCTATTTCCATAACAGAATAGGCTCCTTGTTCACATCTCAATGGAGGAGTATTTTATAGCTCACTTTCCACCATCTCTATTGAATTTGGCACGAACGTTGTACTGTTCTCCTACCTCAGACTTGATATGCCCAGAGGTGGGAGAAAAGGAGAAGGTTTCATTAATAGTCGTTTTAATTGCTAATCGACTGTGCTAATTAATGAGAATGGAGCAGGACTATGCAGAGCTGACACAAAGACAACTGCTGCAGTTCAGACACTGAGAGGAACCGGTGTCTCAGAATAGATTCAGTGTAAAGAGCTGTACTCTTTGTTTTCCCTCTAGATTTAGTTTAATAGCCCTCCTAGGCTCTGATAAGGCAACAGAGGTTGGGAAAGTGTAAAGGCTACTGAGCTGCATTGCTGTCTACTGTCTACATGAGAAAATAGTAATAAAATAGACTTTTCCAATAAATGTACCATATTTGCTATTCACACATGCAGTGGCTTTATGTTTTTGAACAATACACTACCATTCACACATTAGTAGCAAAATGCCATTATTACATTGTGATATAATTTGCCAGAAATCTGTTTAGCTAGATAAACTGTTTTCGTATTGTAGTGTGGACTGTGAAAATGGAGGTATTTGAAAAAGAGGCACGAGCAAGGTAATTTAAACATTTTCAGACATGTAGGTGTGGACAAGAAACTTTTGGAAAATACTAGAGAGGACACAGAGCGTTTTAAAACCAAAACACCATTTTCAAATATATCTGGATTAAAATGGATTTAGTCTTACCTGCTGACATAGTTACAGAGACAAAGTGAGAGTTATGCACTAAATGATTGAAGGTCACATTATACCAGACTTCCAAGTTGTTGTGAACACTACAAACTCGCACAGAAACATGCGCCTGGTTGCTAGGAGACATGATATGACAAATGAAAACAATATGTTCTAAAACCATCTTGTTTGATAACCTCCGACTGCACAGAATCATAGTCTGAACTCGGCTGCTAAAAATGGGAAATCTGTGCCCATCATACACTACACATTTTTTTCTGTGAAATCTGTCAACCCAGCCCTGTGACCTACTGCACAAAGCTAGCTGAAAAACTCTGAGTTTCAGAGTAGGTTTAGAGTTGACAAAACCAAACAAATCCAACAGGTTCAGCATGCTCACAAAGCTCGATATAAATATTAACAGTTAATTCAGGCTTTGATGTCTGGAGCATGTGCACCTAAAAGTTTGACACATACAGGAAATATCCAGTCACACAGAACATGGAGTGCATCGGTTTGATTAACTTCTCACTATGGTCGGCACAATTCACTTCTCTGCTGAATATCGTTATTAAAAATAAAATGAATTTAAAAACATTCACAAGGCAAGAATAAACAGTGAAAGCTTGAGAAGACAGTGAAAGCACAGTATCTGACTATATCAATGCAAAGGAATCAGTTGAATTTAATAATTCATATAGGTTCACAAAGAGCTCTAAAGAAGGCATCGCAATCTCAAACCCAGAATAATCCCCGCTCTGGAGCAGGTTAGTTGTGTAGCGTAAGTTATGCTTTCTTAATGTGTTATCAGAAACTTCATACTTCCCACTTCTGAAGTTGTAATTACGAGTTTGTCATGTTCAAGAGCTTTGTTGACAGAAAAAACAGAAATCATGGTGGACAGCCTATTCATTCTTACCTGTTTCTTGGGGAAATTTTACAACCCGAATTCCAGAAATGTTGGGATGTTTTTTTTAAATTTGAATAAAATGAAAACTAAAAGACTTTCAAATCACATGAGCCAATATTTTATTCACAATAGAACATAGAGAACATAACAAATGTTTAAACAGAGAAATTTTACACTTTTATCCACTAAATGAGCTCATTTGAAATTTGATGCCTGCTACAGGTCTCAGAAAAATTTGGCACGGGGGCAACAAAGGGCTGAAAAAGCAAGAAATTTGGAAAACATTCAGCTGGGAGAACATCTAGCAACTAATTAAGTAAATTGACATCAGGTCTCTAACATGATTAGCTATAAAAGGGATGTCTTAGAGAGGCAGAGTCTCTCAGAAGTAAAGATGGGCAGAGGCTCTCCAATCTCTGAAAGAATGCGTAAAAAGATTGTGGAATACTTTAAAAACAACATTCCTCAACGTCAAATTGCAAAGTTTTTGCAAATCTCATCATCTACAGTGCATAACATCATCAAAAGATTCAGAGAAACTGGAGAAATCTCTGTGTGTAAGGGACAAGCCCGAAGACCTTTGTTGGATGCCCGTGGTCTTCGGGCCCTCAGACAACACTGCATCACTCATCAGCATGATTCTGTCATTGACATAACTAAATGGGCCTAGGAATACTTCCAGAAACCACTGTCGGTAAACACAATCCGCCGTGCCATCTACAGATGCCAACTAAAGCTCTATCATGCAAAAAGGAAGCCATATGTGAACATGGTCCAGAAGCGCCGTTGTGTCCTGTGGGCCAAGGCTCATTTAAAATGGACTGTTTCAAAGTGGAAAAGTGTTCTATGGTCAGACGAGTCCAAATTTGACATTCTTGTTGGAAATCACGGACGCCGTGTCCTGCAGGCTAAAGAAGAGGGAGAACTTCAAGCGTGTTATCAGCATTCAGTTCAAAAGCCTGAAGGAAGGCCTTGTGTATTTCAGCAGGACAATGCTAAACCACATACTGCAGCTATTACAACAGCATGGCTTCGTAGTAGAAGAGTCCAGGTGATGAATTGGCCTGCCTGCAGTCCAGATCTTTCACCTATAGAGAACATTTGGCACATCATTACACAAAAAAATACGTCAAAGATGACCACGAACTCTTTAGCAGCTGGAAACCTATATCAGGCAAGAATGGGACCAAATTCCAACACCAAAACTCCAGAAACTCATAACCTCGATGCCCTGACATTTTCAAACTGTTTTGAAAAGAAGAGGAGATGCTACACCATGGTAAACATGCCCCCATCCCAACTATTTTGAGACCTGTAGCAGGCATCAAATTTGAAATAAGCTTATTTTGTGCATAAAATTGTAAAATTTTTCGGTTTAAACATTTGTTATGTTATCTATGTTCTATTGTGAATAAAATATTGGCTCATGTGATTTGAAATACTTTTAGTTTTCATTTTATTCAAATTTAAAAAATGTCCCAACATTTCCGGAATTTGGGTTGCACTAAAGCCAAAAGGTATAGATTAGAAGATATTTAGGGCCAGTTTTACTAAACAGGGCAAATTAGCGTGAGAGCGCAGTTCCAAAACAGTGCCGATGGGTGTGGAAATTTCTCTGGGTGATTTATTAACAACCACGCAAATTAAAGAACACAGACACAACATCTCATTTACACATCGACCAACGCAATATACCAAGCACAGTGCAAATTAGGGTAGTCGCGAATAAAGAATAAACAATAAAGAAGCTACAGTACATTGAAAAGAACCGGAGGCCAAAAAAATAAAGGTTTGCAAGAAGCTTTGATAGAGCTGGTATTGTGTGACTCCTAGTTGAGGGTTCCAAGTCGTCTTTTATTTCCTGAAGCAAATTAAAAATACCATGGCTTGGCAAACAATATGTTCGGACAATGTGTTCTTGTGGCATTCCAAATAAATTAATACTGTATGTGTGGAAAAAATCCTCTCCCTTCTACCATGCTCTCTTTGTTCTCTGCGGTGCGTCCTCCTAGCAACAGCCATTTCAAGTGCAAACATTAGTAAATCTCGTTGCGTGATTTATTTGAATACTGTCCTCCCAAAAATTTTGTGTCTGAAAGGAAAATTCCTACAAATGCAAATTCAATAAGGTCAGGCACAAAAAAAAAATAGTGTCCACGCCTTTTCAGCACTAATTCTTCACTGTGCGTCTTTAGTAAAACCTGACAGTACTATTTTAACACCAAAAGATGGTTTGCCCTGGCGCAAGCAGTTAGTAAAACTGGCCCAAAATCAATATCCAATAGGTTTTGAATAAATGTAGCATTCCATTCATTGGTAGCCATATAAACATTCACAGCGCTAGATATTCAGATGGCTGGCCATTCCTAAATTTCGGTCAAATAAATGCTATTTCCGCTGTGTTCAATACATACAATATGCATTAAATGGTTATTTATATATGTACATATACATGACTGTAATGGCAGCCTTCCACTAGGAAGGCTGTTCATGTCCAGTTTCTGACTCGTATTTACATAATTCCGATAGCATGTGAAGGCAGCATTAGAGCCTAAAAAAAAAAACAGTTTGCTCAAACTAAACTCGAACTTACCTGAGTAGCAATGGAAACCGGCTTCATGCAACAGGCCTCAACACGCATACCTGTAGTTTTCAAATAAGCCTGAAGAGCGGGATCAGCTGTGTTTAATTAAGGTTGAAGCTAAACTCTGCTAGGCTATAGCCCTCCAGGAACTGAGTTTGACATCCCTGACCCTGAGTCTTTAGTATGTGTTTGTAGCACATCCTGGCAGACAATATACTACTGTCTGTTGTTATCAGATCTATCCATGATTTTTCAAAATAACTTTTTTTTTGACAGGTGACTGCTTGATTGAGTTGACCAAAGACATTGGTTGGGGTTCATGATTGCTCTTAAAGTATTTAGGGAAAAAAACTCATGCATCAACAAAAATGCGTTAGTAGAGTTAACATGTTGCTAAGCAAATAATGCAGTATTATTAAGCACAAAATTAGGATACTAGCAAACAAAGAGTGGTGAGGTAGTTTATTTTTACATTTACATTTAATCATTTAGTAGACACTTTTATCCAAAGCGACTTACAAATGAGGACAACAGAAGCAAATCAGTACTGTCCTTTGAAAGACCTCCAACATTTTGACTCAGCTTTTATTTATTTATTTATTCATTCATTCATTCATTCACATAGCTTGTCACAATGCATTCTGGTGTTGCTTTCCCCAGAAAGGAAGGTTGCAATTATTCCTTTACATTAGCTATATGAGAATACACTGCTATTACAATGCCCACTGCTTGGATCGGGCTTTGTATCGGGGTCATACAAAATGCTTTATATCTAATTAGACTTACTCGTGTTTTTATTATTTTATTTTTTTAACATAGCTTTAAGGCCCTTTCACACCAAGAATGATACTTACAGCTATAAAGATATTATAGCTATATTAGCATCCACACCAACACACGATAACATTGTTTATTTTGCATTCACACTGCGATTACATCATCTGCTGCTTTAAATGTTCAAGCTTTTTAAAGTTGGTATAGGATTCTGACTGATATCAATGTTTTATCGTTCATTAGCTGGAAAACATGTTCTGGAAGTGATTCCAATTATATTGTTCCAACATTATTGTTATAGTTATGGTGGTGATTACCCTATTGTCAATTAATTAGAATAATTATTACAACTTTATAGTTATAATTATCGCCCTTGGTGTGAATGGACCTTGAGAATGCTTAGAAACTCTTAAGATATTTTAGATTAATGCAATACTTTTCTTAGGCCTTATTAAACAACCAAATATAAAAATATTTTTAATTTGTTCCACTGCCGCTTTTCAAAAGCACTTTCAAAAGCGCTCTTACTAAATGCAGACTTAAGTCTGTAAAAACAAGCCATTCTCAAAAATGAAGCATAATGTATATAAATAAACCATCCTTTGATTTTGAATAATGCATGCATAAGGACTGAATGGTAGTCCCAAATGCTACTGGTGAACACAATGCCTATGGGTAGGAAGGCGGACAGGCGAGCAATTAAACATCCCTGGAAAAGTAGGCCATGCCAAAATTACACACAAGCCATGAGTGTGCCCTGCTGGGATCCCTAAAGACAAAATAGGGAGCAAAGAATTACTCAAAAGGTGGAAAGAACCAGACACATTTGGAAAAAAAAAAAAAAAAAAGCTCTCAAGGACAAGTAGTGTGAAGTTGGATTTTTATTTTAAAGCAGTAAAGTCATAGCTGCTACAATTATAAATATGATCATTTGTATGGTAATAGAAAGCTTCATTAGTGTAATTTAGCAGACATTTAATCATAATTGATCTCATTTAGTCTCCTAATAAACATTCCTGGCCTTAGGTCGACAAAAAAACTATTCCCAAATATGTGACCATAAACGCAACTGTCAGCATTGCCACAAGGGGCACTATAGCGGACATTCGCATAAACGGTCTTCTTATACAGAGTTTCTCTTTTCTGTTTTCTCTTTCAGGCCCGTACCGTGATGGCAGAGCAACCTTGCTGAGTAAGTTAACATGCTAATAGCTGTACCTGAGTTATACCACATTTGGTTTAGTAGAAGATAAATTTGAGCACTGTCGCCGCCTAGAGTGTTGGAGTTTGTACTGCCACAGCAAAAGCACAGGTTACGTTGTATGCTGTACTATTAAATGCAATTATTTAAACTTAGCACTTTTTAAGTTCATTTTAATATGTAATTTCTTACTACTTCTGACATCTTTAAAATATGGTTAAAGTGTACTGCCAAATGTACTGATAAGTGTTTATGGTTCATTAAAATATACATTAATGTCATATTTTATTGAAACTCATATGTCATGTATTTAAATAAAGGCAGCGGCTATTTGCACTAAGTTAAAATAGCAGGATTTTCTGCTATTTGTACTACTTTTTACAAATATTGGCCATTATATCCACCTCAGTATTGTAGTACATTATAAAACAGTATGCAATAACGTATTGAGTGTAAATGATAATTTTAATTCAAATTATTAAATGGATACCACCTTGGGACAATATAAGCCCTCCCTACCCGATTATTTCCTTCATTTTTATTGAAAATATTTGCCTGTTTGATGTGATATGAGATTTAAAAAGTCAGAAAAAAAGTTCGGCAAAAGGCGAGTTCGAACCCGTATCGTGTCAATCATGCCTCCTGCATATGGTTTATCATCTATGCCACTGAAACTGTTGTTAGACTTTTGTAGACTTTTTTTTTTTGTCTTTTGTTGTGTTGACTAGCCCAATCACTCGTTGGTGGGCAGAGTTAGTGTAAATAGTCTCTGTCAACAAAGTGGCTATTTGCACTTAGTGTAAATAGACACTCCGTTAAAGAAATGTGTATTTACACATTTTAATGATGAAGTTGCAATATATTACATGTGTATCAACTTTAAATATAATCAAATGGCACTATAGTTAAAATTCTAATCAAGTACTTTACATATATTTTAATATGTTAGTCAACACATATTTCTGTAAAGCGCAACAAAAAAATTATAAAACGTTTAAAAAATGAATATACAATTTTTGACATTACTACAGAGTGCACTTTTTAAAGTTTACTTAAGTGTGTTAAGAAACATAGTCATGAAGCAAAGTACATTTTTTAAAATTTACATTTAAGATTTAAAGTACACTAGGCTACAAGTGCTCATTCAATACAGTTAAGCGCACTTGCAAGTCTCGTGGGGGTTTTTTTTCATTGGTATCCTGTTTCATGCTAAAATTCAGTACATTGTAAGTTTTGGGTTGTGAATGCCACTTCATGTAGACCTTAATATCTGTGCGTGAGACGCCTGTAGCATTTGTCAAGTTCTGACTATGTAAAATAAAACATCTCGTGCAACATTTGAGCACCAAACTACGCTCTCGCCTAAAATAAGGTGACAGATGTCACAATCAGAAATCTGTTGGGACCCTGTTAGAGGGGGTCGGCATCAGCACAGTGAGAGAGCTTCCTGTTGAGATGAGTCATCTGTGTAAAAACAAAACGAGGTGTCGTGGAGCTTCGCTTTTAGTAAGTTTGTGGTGCTCTGTGATTTTGTTTTAACCTTGCTTGCTTTACTTAGTCGTGACGGATGACCTGCTCCCTCTCTCCTTGTGGCCAGACAACAGCTTTTGGGTGACAGGGGCACAGCAGGACACACACACACAGAGAGAGAAATTTGCTGTAACCTCTTGAGGGGGCCAATCCATTTCTTAAGCCATAGGCTCTGCAGACATTGTTTGTCAGATTCATCTTCTTACGCAGATGAAACAGACATTTATCATGACATAAATGTTTGTAAGCCTCAATCTGAGTAAAAAAGATTGAATAAATCCAACTGGATCTGTCACAGTACTTAAGTATTCATGAAAACCAGAGGGACAGCATTAGTCCTATCTCTTGACACTACAAATTGCAAGCACCACTGTGAAATGATCATTTCATCATTTCATTCATTACTCATTTAGGGCAATGTTTTTAATAGAGTAGAAGCCAGAGAATCTATTACAGATAAAGACAAATCTCAATCCTACACTGCTTTTACTGTCATGTCATTAGACTGACTTACACTAAGGTACTTAGATTGCATTTTGGTTCATCACTTAGTGTTCAAATAAATTATACTTACAAATACTGACGTGTTGTTTTCAACTGTGCTTTTCCTCACATGTGTCACAAGTGCATTGCCACAGGTTGTGGTGAGACACGAAAGCTCGATGCTTCAGCTGCCTCCATAGCAACAGTGAAACATCACAATTTGCTAAATCTTAATTTAACTGGACCTGTTTCTCCCAGGCACTTCCATGCTCTTGTGTTTTCTTTGAATGTGATTATTGTGTTCTGTTTAAGGGTTTGGAAATGCATGCTTTTATAGGTTTGTAGCAGTTTATTATTTTGACCTTTGTGAAAAAGAAAGTGCACGTAATTGTACTGAATGTGCACTTGTAGTATACTTCAAATCTTAGAAGTTTATTTTTTAAGAAAACTGTACTTGCAGATAATATAATATTAATGAAATTAAAGGCCATGCAAGTGTCTACAAGTGTCTATCATGTCTACATTTCTCTATACACTTTTAAAAAAGTGCTCTTTGATGCCATATTAAAAGTTTTAAATCACTTTTTTTAATAAAAAATACTGATGTGTTGCTATAATAAAGCACAGCATGTAAAGTACTTTTCTTGATCTTTTTAATGTAGTGTATTATTCTATATTACACTTGAAATAAATATATTTTAAATGTGTAACTTCATTACAAATGTGTAATTACAACAAAAGTTTCAATAGTAAGTATACTGAGTTTACCAAAAATGCAGTAACCATTTGGCAGTAAACATCTATGTAGGTCCTACTTAATAAATTCACTCACTTAATATAAATGTAAATTTTATAACCATATAATCCATTTTCAGTCATTTGTGAATAACATGCAGTTAAATGTCTGAAAAAATTACATTAAGTGTGCACTGAAGTATATTATTTTAAAGTATATTATTTCTGTAGTAAGTGCTCTTTTTAGAAAATATGCTAAATTTTAAAATCTTTTTCACAGGGGGTGGCAAATGAGAGGCAGAATTTGTCAAAATGCATGTTGTTAATTCACTTATGGCTATGCATTTAAACATGATTATGCTAGATCAAAATGAAAGAGTAACATTGTTTTTAATATTTTTAATGAAATCCTGGAGACCCATGATAACGATAAAATGAACACCACAGACAAGTATGCATGTACAGTATGTATGTATTTATTTATTTACATTTTAGAAATGTTCAGATTTGTGGTTGTTATATGGTCATGGGACATTTTGGAAATATTTATGATTATATTTAATGTTTATTAAAATAAATCAGCATCTATCTGTTATAATGATAATACCACAGACTATTACATAGTATGACATGAAGTAGTCCAAATAAAATTTCCTGACTTTTTGAAAGGCCAATTTGCATTGTGGTAGAACCACAGACATGAAGTTAAGGGACCTTTTTTAAATAAATAAACACCTCTTGTTTATTTAAAGTTTGTTTTAGGGGCACCATCTAACTTGACAAATAAAGACTGAGCCATGTGTTTACAAATCTGTGATTTATTTTTAAGAATATGATGCTCACCTTGAAAGCCAGCTTCAGCCAGCCTGCCTAAGCCTAGTCTGTTCTGATGGATTTTAGAAGAGTTTGAGGTTTTTGTCAGTTTGGGAGACCATGCAGCTACACTAGCAAACCACCGCAAGCTGTTTTAAACAAGTTGTATGACCTTATGAGCTCACTGCTCTTTGTGGGATTTTTTTTGTCTTTGACTAAATTTTTCCACCAGCACAGATATGGCTTAATCTACCTTATACTTTAAAAAATCCTCTTAAATCTAAAACCTCAGAAGGATTTGCAAATGTCCTTTAGTGTCCTATCCAATCAACGATAAAACAAGTTCAAAGGATCTTTTGAACACCATTCTCACAGATCTTGTTCTTGTCAATTACAGTGCAGTTTAATATAGGCTTTTGAATTAATGCTCTGTAAGGATAATGCCAGAAAATGTTATTGCTCATATGTTGCTCTTTCATAGCTCATGAGACTTAATTGAGTACCCTCAAATGTTCAAATTTAAATTTCGTCTGAAATGTTTCTCTGAAAAATCCATCAGTGCATGTTATTTAAAAAAATGTTTTAATAACTTAAAATGGCTTTCCATTTTGACTGACATATAAATAATAACCAGTAGCCAACTTTTCACGATCTCATCAATTTCAAAATCAAGAGTCACCCTGCAATTTTTTTTATTAATTTATTTATTTATCATTGAATATTGCGTTTTACCCAGAACTGCATTTTACTAAGGAATTAAATTTCTTTCAAATGCTGCTTTGCGTTGACTTTTATATTGCTTTTTAAGAGTATTTTAAGAGTATTCTTGTTTTATACTCATTTAGCATCTATGGTCAACTGATTACAGAATCAGTGCATCCATGGCATCTATTTTTCGATCTGTATCTTGACATTCAGGATGTGGCTCAGTCTTCTCAGCAAGAGAGAATGTGAGGTGAAGGAGAGCTATGAACAGACGAGACGAACAGGGCTGCTAATTAGCCAAGCAGAAATAAACCAGCTGTCAGTCTAATGTGCGACTGCTGTGCTTCACTCATATGAGACTCCAGCCCACCCAGGAGAGAGAAATTGTGATCATCTTGAGTCAGCGGAATGTGTTCTGACAGATTCGTCAAGTCATTGTTATTGGACATTGTTTTAAACAGTGAAATATTGTATTTCTGATTTGAGGTTTACAAGGCTATTGCTGTGTTGCTGTTATGATTAATGAATTACTCAGGTATCTGTTTGCTCTTTTTAAAGCTCAGAAGACTTAAATTGATAGCTGTTTTATTAACTTTCTCGAGGTGTTTTTCCTGAGATTCCTTTGATGGCTTGACCTTGTGGAAAAAAGTACACTTATTATACTACCTGATTTTAGACACTTAATTCTATGTTAATGCAATTAAATAAAGTGTATTATAGTTTAAATGTATATTAACTTTAGAATGTGTTTTGACCCACTTAAGTAGGACTTAGGTCCATCTTTACAAGTACTTCCATAATTACATTTTTAAAGAATGAAACATGTTTTAAGATGTACTTTAAAGTAAATGTTTGAGACATTATTACAAAGTGTACTTACAGTCATGAAAGAGTACTCTCTTTGAGTACATCTAAGTGACTTAATCTGCAAAGAGAGTTTAGTTTTTAATATATTTTAAAGGTTTGATGTGAACTAGAAGTGCACTAGAAGTGCACATTCAATAATCAAGCACTCTTCTTTTTCAAAACAGTGGGCCTTTTTATATAAAAAAGGAAAATTTGAAATGTTTATTTTGCTTTCCATTTCATTTCATTGGTGTCAAAACAGAATAAAGAGAAACAATTGAGATATTGAAGATATGTCATTATTTTCCTTTCTTATGAGATGCATGTTGCTGAAATGTCCCAGTTTGTCTGAAGATGATTTTATCACACACACACACACACACACGCACTGTGCTAATCCACCACTCAACAAAAACCAAAAGACCCAAAAAGAGCCAAAAGACACAACAATTGAACACCTTGTATGTCTTTATTATTTTGAACCTAAAGGATACACAATCAAAAATACTCGAGGCTTTGCTACATCTCAACTAACAACAGCACAAGATTTCAAAAATCCTTTTTTTTTCTGACAACAAATATAAAAATGGAAAAAGAGCAGACTTGAGACCAAACATAGCAGAAAATCAAGCTTTGGCAGGAATTCAGATGAGACATTTCACCAAATCATCTCAAGAGTCCAAGGTTTCGCCTCTGGTTAAATGCAAGCATAGACACCAGCTAAAGCAAGTCGCAAAGCTCTAAACACCTCCATCCATTGAGAAACAGTGAGAATATTACAATGTGTCTGACGAACACACACCATGGGTAATTGCTCTCATGAGTTATTTACATCAAGGTTCAAAGTAGGAACCATAACATTCTGTACATTTACAATATGTTCTTTTGCCATTTTATTGTTGACCTATATCAATATTTCAGTAATATGTTGTAATAGGTTATACATAAAAATGAGTCTAACAAGTAGGGTGTCTGATTTCATCTTCTAACGTGAGAGCATGTATGTATATTTTCTGCTGTTTCAGAAATAAAAGCACAAAACTCCCTGTTTTATCATGCCTTTCAAGATTGTTGTTACCTAACTACATAAGGGGCGTATGTATATTCTGCTTCCATAATAGGTCATTGACACTCACAGACATTGTGGGGAAACCGCTTGACAAGATTGCAGAGTCATGCCTTTGTACAAACAATAGTTGAGTATTAAATACAAAACAAATGTACAACAAAAATAAATATTAATAAATAATAATAAAAAATGAATATAAGATTAAAACTACACAAATAAAAAAATTAAACACTGGACAAAAAAGAAACAAATGAGCTGGTGGAAATATTGGGTGGTTAGGGAATTGCGTGATGCAACTGGACGTGATGACAAATCTTTAAAAAGCAGCGTGGACAATCTCATTGGCTGTCTGTGTTGGGAGGCTTGACATCATGTTGGGCACTTCCAGCGGGAAGCCATGGAGAAACGGAGCGGGAGGTGGTCTGCTTGGCCATGCTGTAATGGCTGATGACGGTGTAAAAGCGGCCGCGGCTGTTGGCGTCCTGGGCAGTGTAGTAGGCCTCCAGTGAGGCAGGGATGCAGCGCTTGTGCTATTGGAAAAAACAGGAATATGTAACACCAGAGCTATGAATTACTATTATTTCAAGATTATCATTTAAATGCTTCAGTGTGACAAATGTGCATCACACACATCACTATTATTCTGTCATCGTCATAAATTAATGTACCAATCATTTAAGAAGATTCTTTATATGTAATTTCATAATTACTTCATGTGTGTTTGAAATATTGTTCAAATGTGCTACATTTATGGTAAACTAAAATATACTTAATTGTTATTTTTATTTAAATTTGTAATGTTTTTATATACATGTCATATTTTTATCTACATTTGTAATTACACATCTGTAATTATGAAGATGCAATTAAGTACATTTAAAAATATTAACTGTAAATGCAATGTTCTGCAACATACTATACTTAAATTTATAATCAAGAACGACATTAAAACATGATTTTAAATTAACCTTAAAACTTTTAATTTACCATTATCACAAAGTGCACTTTTTAAAAGTATAATTTCAAGTATTGTGTTTTGGGATGCACTAACGAACATAGGAGTCTCCATACACTCCCTCCATCTGAGCCGCTGAGGACACTGTGGTTAAGCTTCATTGTCTAAGGGAATGTCCTGGAAAAAATCGGTAAAGTCCCCAATACGTGTAGGGATCAATACCAACACTTTGTGCGCGAACGTCAGCTCCAGACAAAGTAAGTATCACGTGTTTATTTTCCAAATTGCCTTTCTGAAAGAGCTTCTTGGCACTCTGTAAGGCTAATGATGCTAAAGCTACCATCGTTTCTGCCTGTTTTCACTGGTGCTGCCCATGAATGATCGTGAATAGGAATGTGGTAGTTAAAAGTTGCATATGAAAGCAATGTGAGTCGATCGCTTGAGTTTGTTGAACTCATAATCACGAGTGGGACTTATAAAGTTGATAGCATGCCATGCACCATGAGACCAGCTATGTTGTTATTTTTATCGTGCTGTGCTCCCTGTCTGTGTAATTCACGAACGCAAATTTATTATGCACAGTACAATCAGATGATTGACTTTCAAACAGAGTATGTTTTCTGTAAAGATAACAGGCTTGTACTAATAGGGAAATGTTTATTTGCAAAGGCTAGCACTGCTAATGCGGAGATGGAGCTCTTGAAGCTCCGCCTTCTTCTCCGGGAGCACCAGCTCATTTGCATTAAAGCAACATACTCAAATACAGCGTGTTTTGGCTCATACCCTAAAAGTGGCAATTTTAACAAGCTATAAAAAATAATCTGTCGGGCATTTTGATCTAAAACTTCACATAAACACTCTGGGGATATCAGAGACTTATTTTACATCTTGTAAAAAGGAGCATAATAGGTCCCCTTTAAAAGATTCAGATCATCAAACAAATTTTAATATTACACAAAGATAACGCAAGTAAATACAAAATGCAATTTTTTAAAATAGTGATTTCATTTATTAAGGGAAAAAAAGCTGTCCAAACCTACCTGGCCCTACTTGAAAAATTAATTGCCCCCTCCTGTTAAATCATGAAAGAACTGTGATTAACCACATTATTTTAGAAAGCTGAGTTAAATTTCACTAGCCAAACCCAAGCCTGATTACTGCCAGACCTGTTGAATCAAGAAATCACTTAAATAGAACCTGTCTGACAAAGTGAAGCATGCTTAAAGAGCAACACATCATACCGCAACCTAAAGAAATTCAACAAAAGATGAGAAACAAAATACTTGACATGTATCAGTCTGGAAAGGGTTATAAAGCCATTTCTAAGGCTTTGGGACTCCAGTGAACCACGGTCAGAGCCAGTATCCACAAATGGAGAAAACTTGTGACAGTGGTGAACCTTCCCAGGCGTGGCCGGCCTACCAAAAGTACTCCAAGAGCGCAACGACGACTCATCCAGGAGGTCATAAAAGAACCCAAAATAACATCTAAAGAACTGCAGGCCTCACTTGCCTCAATTAAGGTCAGTGTTCATGATTCAACAATAAGAAAGGGACTGGGCAAAAACGGCATCCATAGGAGAGTTCCAAGACAAAAGCCACTGCTGACCAAAAGAACACAAATGCTCGTCTCACATTTGCCAAAAAATATCTTGATTATCCCCAAGACTTTTGGGCAAATATTCTATGGACTGATGAGACAAAAGTTGAACTTTTTGGAAGGTGTGTGTCCTGTTACATCTGGCATAAAACCAACACAACATTTCATAAAAAGAACATCATACCAACAGTCAATCATGGTGGTGGTAGTGTGATGGTTTGGGGCTGCTTTGCAGCTTCAGGACTGGGACGACTTGCTGAAATTGATGGAACCATGAATTCTGCACTCTATCAGAAAATCCTGAAGGAGAATGTCTGGCCGTCAGTTTGTGACCCCAAGCTCAAGTGCACTTGGGTTATGCAGCAGGACAATGATCCCACACAACACCAGCAAGTTCACCTCTGAATGGCTCAAGAAAAACAAAATTAAGGTTTTGGAGTGGCCAAGTCAAAGTCCAGGCTTAAATCCAATTGAGATGCTGTGGCATGACCTTAAACAGTCCATTCATGCTCGAAAATCCTCCAATGTGGCTGAATTAAAACAATTCTGCAAAGAAGAGTGGGCCAAAATTCCTCCACAGCAATGTGAAAGACTCATTGCCAGTTATCGCAAATGCTTGATTGTAGTTGTTGCTGTACAGGGTGGCACAACCAGTTATTAGATTTAGGGGGTGACTTTTTCACGTAGGGCTAGGTTTTTTTCCCTTAATAAATGAAAACATTATTTCAAAACTGCATTGTGTATTTACTTGCATTATCTTTGTCTAATATTAAAATTAGTTTGATGATCTGAATCATTCAAGTGTGACAAATATGCAAAAAAAACAAAAAAAAACAGGAAGGGGGCAAAAACTTTTTCAAACCACTGTATTTACAGTATTTCTCTCTAAGTACTTGCATTTATATGTAACATTTGACAGTTGAAACTGGATTAGTCTTTAGTAGTTTAATCAAATTAAACAACCATTACGAAGGTATTTAATTTAATTCATTGCTTAAATAGTCTTGTAATAATGAGTGAAATAATGCATGTTTAATTGGCTAATGACTCTAAAAATGTTTCCCAAAGATATAGGGCCAGTTTACTAAACAGGGCAAATTAGCGCGAGAGCGCAATTCCAAAACAGCGCCGATGGGAGGGGAAATTTCTACTGGTTATTTACTAACAATGCGCAAATTAAAGAACATAGACATCTCATTTACATATCGACCAACGCAATATACCAAGCGCAGCGAAAATTAGCATAGTCGCGAATAAACAATAAAGAAATAAATAAGCCACAGTACGCTGAAAAGAACCAGAGGCCAAAAAATTAAAGGTTGCAACAGTTTTGATAGAGCTGGTATTGCGTGACTCCTAGTTGAGGGTTCCAAGTTGTCTTTTATTTCCTGAAGCAAATTAAAAATAATATGGCTTGGTAAACGTTACGTTCTGATAATGTGTTGTTTTGTCATTCAAAATAAATTAATATGTGTGGAAAAAATCCTCTCCCTTCTACCACGCACTCTCTGTTCTCTGCGGTGCCTCTCCTAGCAACAAATTGCCTCCATTTCAAGTGCAAAAATATTTTTTGGGGCGTTAAATAATTGCACAAATGCCAGTAATTTGACGAGCGCAAACGTTAGTAAATCTTGCTGCGTGATTCATTTGAATACTCTCCTCCCATAACTTTTGCATCTGAAAGGGAAACTACTAGAAATGCATATTCAATAAGGTCAGGTGCAAAATAACTGTGTCCACGCCTTTTCACTGCTAATTCGTCACTGCACGTCTTTAGTAAAACCTGACAGTACTATTGTAACGCCAAAAGACGGTTTGCACCGGCGCAAGCTGTTAGTAAAACTGGCCCTTTGTGTTCATCTACTTACCTTATACACAAAGCCATCAGGGCAGGTGTGGTCATAGGTAAACGCCTTGTACACCACCAGAAACACTATGCAGGCCAGAAAGGCCAAGGCCAGTATGATGAGGATGGTCACCTGAATGTGGAAAAAAAAAAAGACACAAAGTTCATTACTGTGCCCTTTTAGCTATTCTAGAAGTCTTTACGGTTGCTTTTACACCTGTAGATCGATTGCTTTGTTCCTAAACAGGGATTAAAATATTACAATATTGCTTTTTATTCTTGGTGAGGTTCGCTTTCACACAACAAAGTTTCACACGGACCAAATTTGTTAATACAAGTCACGTGCGAGTAAACTGTTCTCTCATTGGTCAAAGTTTCACCTCGTTCAGGCGATCTCGGACCGATTGTTTTGGCGTGGATCCGAGCACGATTGCCGTGTTCACATATGCCCAAATTAACCGAGCTAAGGGGGGAAACACGCCAGGTTCCAAAACAAAGGGCCAGGTGTGAAAGCACCCTAACGGGACACTTTACTTGTAGCTCAAACTAGGGATGTAACGATTAACCGCAAGCCGGTTGAAAATCGATTCATATATGTGACGATTCAAATCGGTTGAGATGCTAAACAAATCGCGATTCAATTAGGGGTGGGAGTTTATATGAACGTATGTCTGAGGGGAACTTCATCTTGCCTCTGTATAATGCATATTAAAATTCATAAGTGCAGCGCTGCTTTGTTTACAGCGGAAACCAAGGAAACGCTTAAAGTGCCACCTGCTGGCAGAGAGTGAATTGTCTCATTCCGCTCATCTGCTGTTTCATTTCATGTTGATATTTTTTATGTATACAGTAGTTTCACAAAACTGAAGTCAGACCATTCTGTTTTTGCTTCAAATTTCGAAATTATACAATCTAATTTAGACTAAAAACTGCTCATGCTGCTCTTTGTTTGGATCATGATTAAAATGCAGTGGTTGCCTCTAGTTTTAAATGGAAAGAGCACAGACAAAGCCTTATTTTGTTTATATGAAGAGATTTCTTTTATTTGTGTTACTTATTTATTTGATTTGGAGCTTGTTTTAAAATTTCAATTTAGTTTTGTTATTTACATTTACATTATATTTACATTTTGTTATTTAGCAGAGGCTTTTATCCAAAGCAGAGAATAGAAGCAATCAAAACCAACAAAAAAGCAATAATATGCAAGTGCTATATTAGTATATTATTATAGTGTTATATTTCAATTTCACAAAGAAACGTGCTGCATTTTGTCCAAGCAATAATAA
>JAFVLL020031317.1:24398-41490 GCA_021397915.2 Tor tambroides
TTGTTTCAAATTCACTTAAATTAGAAGTTAAGTCTAATAAATGTTAAAATTGATAGCTCTCAATTATACTGTAATGCTGACTGGCTACAGTCAATGTTAAATATTCAGGGGAAATAACTATTTTATAGAGACATCAGTAGTATTGATATCAGTGATGCTGGCCTTCAATCATAAAAAAGATGCCATTAAAGAAATATTAAAAATATATTGTCTTTATGTTGTTTGTACATTGTACATTTGAAGATTGAATGTGAAATTATTGCAATATAAAAGTATATTTAAAAACTTTAATGTTAGGTGGGATTAATCGCGATTAATTTTAGAAAAATGTGCGATTATTTAATTTTTTTTAATCGATTGACAGCACTAATATATATATATGTGTGTGTGTGTGTGTGTATAGCTTTATTATAGTATTACGCTGCTAGCATAGCAACATTCTGTCTATGTAGAACATTCTAAATTTATTTTCATTTTCATCATTTTCAAAACAGTACTTTCTTGTCTACTGAAACTTCATGTAATAATATATAAATATATATAAATATAATTACACATTTGTAATGATAAACTTAAATTTATCTTAATAAATAATTTAATCATTCTAAAATATTCTCATGGTTAAGTCATTATATAGTCATTATATCTAGTCATATAAGTCATTATATCTATGATTAATCGGTTATCAGCCATGTTTTCCAATTTTAGTTATCAGCATCTACTGTAGTCAAGTGTTTACTGCAGAAATGTGTACCAATGTTTTCTTTAGAGTGCATTTATTTCTGTGCAGATTGAAAACATGCTTTGGTCCGCAAAGCATTTTTTTAATCTTATTATGACCTAATTACCATGAATATTACATATTCATAACAACTGTTTTTGAATAAGCCAAAACAATCTTGACAACTATTAACACAGAAACACTGTTTTGTAGTGTGGCTCTCTACACGGCTAGAAATCCCTTTCCAGTTCATAAAAGGAGAAGTGACACAAATGAAAGAATTCTCCTCAGGGGTATGACAGAAATGTCATGTTCAGCTCCAATTATTGTATCTTAATATGAGCCAATTAGGCTGGGTCTCTTTAGAAATATCCAAATTGAAGGGGAAAAAAGAACAATCTAAAAGACAAACACTATTTATCGGAGAATCCTTCAGAATGTTTAAGGCAAAAGAAAAGAGCTTCTGAGAAAAAAAAAAAAAAATCCCTTTTGAGCTACTCTTTTATCTTAGAATTCTAAAGACAGTGTTTTTTTTTAATTATTATTATTTAACTGCAACAGAGGAAACAGCTCTAATAAATATTAAAACCTTCAAAAAAAATTCATAGTTTTTGGTCTTTCAGAGAATCAACTGAGCACCGATTTTCATTTTGGTTATACCAGTGTTTGAACACTTCATACTCCTCACAGGAGTACAAGGGCAATTTTTTTAAGCATATTTCATAAATTAATTGTATTGTGAAGCAGAGTATTAAAAAAAAAAAAAAAAAAACTTAAATGAGATATTTGAAAATGAATTCTGATCAAAATTAGAGAACACTTACAGATACCTCCAAGTTATTGGTGTTAATCTGGTACCTGGTGCAAATTTCCTTAATTATATAATAAACCCTATTTAACTAGCAGCATTCCTCTAATTTTCACTGAGATTGTAAGATGGCAGGCCACTCTAAGGTGACTGAAACCCTGTGACAAGAGGTTGTCCAGATGAAGGCCAAAGGAATTACTTTTTCAGCCATTGCAAGAGAAGTTTGTGATTTGTGACTTCTCAAATATTTCAGCTTTACAATGACACTAATTCAAATCCCCCAAAAAGATTGGTCATCCAAGTTAGACAAATGCACGAGAAGAGAGGATAATGCAGAGATTCAATGGGGAATTGGTTCAACACTGCAGCTGGAATTGCTTGTAAGTTTAACTTATTTGGGTTCGATGGGAAACATTTTGTTCAAGCTGGGGAAAGACTGTACCCCAAGTGTGCAAAGAAGTCAGTAAAAGGTGGAAGAGGAAATGTAATGGTTTGAGGGATGTTTTCTTCAGAAGCAGTTGGGCCTCTTATATAGATACATAGCAGGGTGAGTACAAATGTTTATCAGAACTTTATGCGGCAACATGCAGTTCCTTCCCTACAAACATCTCCCAATCAGCCTGCGATTTTCATGCAAGACAGTGCTCCTGTAACACTGCAAAACAGGTAAAGCAGTTCCTTGAAGCTAAGAGCACTGAAATAATGAAATGGCCAGCCCAGAGTCCTCATCTAAACCCAACTGAAAATCTCTGTAAAATCCTTGGCGAAAAAATTATGGCTATGAAACCCATTACAGTTACCAAACTATGGAAGAGTGTGGAAGACGACTGGACCAAGATCACACCAGTGAGAAACCTGCAGCCGCAGACGTGCTGAAGTCATTCAAAGCGAGGCCTCTACACTTCCTACTAATTTCTGACAGCTGTAACCCTCAAGATTTTAGTTGTAATCTTCTTTCATGCTACCTACAGCTAATATGCCTTTACATTTTTAGATTAACAATAGAAGATTAACAATATTTCAGAAAAAATAATCTATAAAAAGTATTTATAGATTGTTCTCTAATTTTGGTCTCCACTGTATATACACTACTGTTCAAAAGTTGAAATTGTGTTAATATACTTCTCTAAAAGCAGCTCTGGCTATAAAATGGTTTCAGCAAGAGATTTTTCCATGTTTTAATTTATAAACTAAATATGACTTAAAATGCTGAATCCTGAACCAGCTTTGCTAGATTTTAAACTTGAAACCAACATGGGAAAGTTACCTCAAAATATGAATTAAACATGTTTAATGCAATAACAGTTAACACATTTACCAAATGTGATGATATTATTGTTTATGCTTTCTGGTTGAAAATTGTGACATTAAAGGTTTTTAAAGACTATTTTATTGGCAGCCCTAGCTTTTAACAGCAAGACATCCAAATCTATAGGTTTAGCCAATGACTGTTCGGTAGGCCTACATGTTTTGCTTTCATGCTTTCAATAGAGCAGAGAGAAAAACACATTTTCAATTAAACAGAAAAAAAATATATAGGCCTATTATGCAAAAATATTTAGGGTGCCCTGTGCATCAAAGTTTATTTATTTATTTATTTATTTTTTTACAGGGAAGTTGTATCTGTCAGTGATACTGCAGTGTTAATCTAACTTCCTCTGTAGTGTAGTCTACTTGCGATGTGCTAACTGCTTCTCTGATCCAATGTAGAGCTAGAAGGCTTCTGTAGGGGGTAATCAGCAATATGGCAGAATAACAAGACTGCCTCTCCAGGGCCGTGTCTCTCACACCAGTGAGCCTGTGGGCATTTTGGCCATTAGCCCTGCTAACAGTGTGTGCTGAAAGACAGAGAAAGAAAGACAGGAACTGTGCAGTAGGGAGAGCTGCTCCATGCTACTAATTGCTCCCCAAGCACCCTATAGGTGCATAGGTAAGAGGCTTTTGCTCAAGAGAGGCAACAGTGTCATAGAATAACGTGAACTCATTTTGCTGTGTAGCCAGATACAGTGAAATGTGTGTTTTGCCATTCTGCTGGAAAATTTTGACCAGCGTTGGCAAATTTTCTGGACATGTCCTGTAAAGTTGTATCATAACGAAAATAAATGAAGGCTGTCAAAATGTACGATGTCATATGGTATCAAAGAATATAGTGTATTTTTAATCAAAACTTTCTTTTGATTTTAGAGTGAAATATGTTTTGTTGTGATTCAATCGCTCATCTATTACCAGTGCAGGTTTATAAGTAATAATGTCTGGTATTCATATACATATTTTATCTGGGCATTTCCTGAATTCCATTAGGACAGCACATACAGGAAGTGTGTGACTCAAGAGAAAGTAATTTGCATTTTGTATTAGATCACACTATAGTGTGGACGCAATCCAGATTCATTAGTCATAGCTCTATGCAAGCTCACAATGTGTTAACATTATGCTGAACTTGCTCATCTGGTGAGTAAAACTGTTGCTGAAGTGTAATGTGTGTGTGTTTTTTTTTTTTTTTAATAAATCAAAAATGAGAAGCAGGCTGCATTTGCATGCATTTTATTTTGTGATACCCTGGACCAAAGAGTGGATTACAGATAAGAGCTGGGCAGGAGAAAACACTGCTGTTCTGAAAGAAAGAACCACAGCAGATAAGCAGCAAAACTTCAAACTCAAGTGTCGATATCATCACTCTTTAAATTGAACTAAACAATTCATCTTTGGAGATATAGTAAATATATACCTGTTGTTTTGTTTTGAACAAAGGACTTTTATAAAATGGTGAAGACAAAATCATCCACTGCAAAAAGTTGTGGTATATTTCATTATTTCCATGTCTAGAACAACTAATTATATATTAAAACAAAACAGGTGTCACTTTAATTAATAAGTAATCAAAAAATATATATTTATTTATTTTATGTATTATGTTGGTAGGCATGTAGACACTGAAGCTTATATTTAATGAGAAAAAATGTAAATGCTTTAATTTAAAAATTCAAGTTTACTGAATTCCAATTGGGTGGGAAACCTTCCCAAACCTTAACCACAGTCCAAAAAAAACACCTTTCCTACAGCTCACATGCAAAACAATACACTGACAACTGTCAAAAACAACAGGTTATTCTATAAACCTGACAATGCAATGCAAAACTGAGTTGAGTTCTGATTTTTCTCCAGTTTTGATGTTAAAACACATCACAACATGCACACACTGAAAAATCCATCAGCACCCAGAATAAGATGTTTACATGCCAAGTGAAATAAGGGTAATGGACAAAAAAATCTAGGTGTGCCTAGTTTTTGGTGTAGACATTTATAACCTTACAGTATGTTAAAAGAAAACCGTTTAAGGCATGTGTGACCTTACACAACGCTGAGTAATTAAGTCGAGCATGTAAACGCATTACCTGTCTACGTCATTAAGTGGGTGATATTTCTATCTGCAAAGATATAGACAAAAGAGATGAATGTGATTCTCCAGAAGTGGTGGAAGGTGAGATTAATCAGGGTTCAAACAGAGGAAAAGCCATCTGGTGTCATAAATCATCTCTGTCATTGTGAACAGAGAACAGCGCGTCCCACAGGAGTCCAAATACACTGTCGCATTTTAACGTGACAAATGACTCCAGTAAATTGCCTAAGCTTTTCATTCAATTCTAATAACGTCTCTGGCTTCACAGAATATGACAACTGCAGATACAAGATATAAGTGCGATGTAATACTGACCATTTTATTACATACTGGTTGACACAGAGAATTCTAGACAAGTGTCCAAAATCAATATGGGTTTTTCAAGCATAGAATCTTAAATGGATAGTTCAGCCGAAAATGAAAATTCTGTTACCATTACTCACCCTTATGTCAGAAAAAAAATAAAAACTGAAGAACCTTTCAGTTGTTAGAGTACTTTTACACTAATCTCATGTCCTTTTTGGAGCTTGAGACTTTTGGACTCAATTGACTATTATTGCATGAAAAAAAACCCAGCTTTCTTTTGTGTTTTGCAGAAGAAAAATAAAAATAAAAACATGATGTTGAGTAAATTATGACGGGATTTTAATTTTTGTAAATTAAATGTTCGGTAACATTCTACACAGACAACATGTAAAAACTGGGGGCTGAGTGTTTCCAGCTTGCCTTTGGAGACTATAAACACCATCACTCAACACGATCAATCACTCTGACAGTGACTGCCCCCTGCATTACCCGGGGTCACTGCTTGACAACACATGGTTTTGCCCAAGCAAACGATTTGTCAAATTCAATGAATGGCCATCATCTGTAGGGGGATGCTACGAGCAATTCAGCTTAACTGCAGCATAGCATGGTCTCCTGACTTCAGGGTGGGTGACAATCGTCTCTGTTTCCTGGCACTCCCACATGATTGGGTACTTTATTTTGTCATCGAGCGAACGGCCAGTGACAATTTACTGCGTGACTTGGGAGAATGGATTGGCAGCGTTATACAAAAGTGGATTGTGTGCCCTCAAATGCATCTCTCTGCATGGCGGTCTCTTTTCTGTCAATGACAGGATGAGTTACGTTGCACCAACAAAGGCATTTCAGCTTGAACGCTTGCAGACTTTCACATAAAAAAGACTTTTAAAGGGACAGAAGACATTTGCTAAATGCTCTTTTAAAGAAAGCACTGACTTGAAAACATATTCCAATAAATGTTACCTTTTTTACCTTTTTGCACATGTACTACCAGTGCATTAATGGCTTACTATGGTACATAAATATGGTAATCAACTGGCTTCACACTAACCAAAAAGGGTAACAAAAAGTACCATGGTATTACCATTGACTTTTGGGTATGTAATATGTTAGCGGCAGTATTATCTGAATTATTTTGGAGAACCATGCAAAAATCATGGATATGAAAATTGCAAGCAATTGTCTTCATACTAGGCAAAAAAAAAAATGCCATGATATTACCATGTTTTTTGAACATCATGGCATTATCATGTAAATACACGGGCACATGAATCTGATCACTGAAGCCAGGGTACATGGATATGGTAAGCCTTAATTACCATGGTGAATATCGAAGCAAAAAGAAGACTTTAAGTCCATAAGGTAATATAAAGTTGTGCAATTAAAAAAAATAAAAATAAAACAAAATAATGAAAATATCATACTATAATGTTTTAAAGGTATAATACAGAATATAAATCCACACGTTTTACAAGAACATACACAACTGTTTTTAAAACTGTAAAAAGATGCAAGGTGTACAGCTTTATTTGAAATGTGCAATGAAAACTGCACAATTTAAAATAAGCTCACTCTATTTCTGGTCTTATAAAAGCTTAACTGTGTATTAAAGTGTTTTATTCTCTCTGTCTGTCTGACTAGCTGCCTCCGGTGAAGCAGTCTTTTTCACTCTCTTTTTTATTTCTTGTTCCCTCCCATTTTCTCTCTGGAGATGTTAAAATGGTAGGCTAAACAAGAGCCGAAGGGCCTAGGCAGTGGGTGTGCCAGGATGTGAGTGGTCCTTCAAGTGAGCACGTCTGCCGCTCACCCAACCCTTCTCCTTCATTCTTATTCTGCTGCTCTACCAGAGATGCCGAGACTGACGGGGCAGCATTTCAGCTCAATGTCCTGTATTTTTCTATCTCTCTCTTGCCGTCCCTCATGTCTGCTGTCGGTTTGACATCCATTCAGCTAAGGGGAAGTGTGTCTGAACTGAGGATTGTGCAGCTACATCTGAGGATTAGCTGGGTATCTGTTTTGCACTGCGCATGAGAATTTGTGTGTCTCTGTGTGTGCAGACGCTCCCCATTAAGAAGCTTTATTATTTTCAGGCAGATTATTAATTGGTTTGCAGCACTGCCTGATGGTTCTGCAGGGGTGTATTCCTGGAGTTTGACAAGTTATTTCTTCTAAGAATGAGTGTGCTTGTCTGTTACATCAGTATTTTAAAACCTTATTCAGCACAATTCATTAACAAACATTATTCTAAAGAAATAAAAGCATAATTTTGAACCTAATACATTTCTGAAACAATGTTTCTGATCTTGTAACCACACAGGCATGGAAAAATAATATTAACCAGCAAGATCTTTGTTGTTAAGTTAGCATGTTACAATTCAGTTGTTAGGAGGTGGTTGCCTATTGCTCCAAGCCAAAAGCGTCCAGCAAAGTCACTAAAAAAATGCTTGGTTCCCTCTTTGAATGTAATGGATCTATGATATTTTTGGCAGTTTTGCTGTGTTAAAATGTTAAACTCATGTTAAAATCTGTAAGTACTCTTACTTATTTCTAAGTAACTCTTTAAAAAAAAATTAAATACCTAGAATTAAACCGCCTGACTCAAGACAAGCGACAGACCAGAAGTTACCCATTTCCAATAGAAAGTAGTTCAGGAGTAGTGTGGAGTTCCAATCATATGCGTATGCATAAATTTTGGATCTGATTTGAGCATCGGGCATGTTAAAATAATTAATTCAACTTCTGCGGCTAGACCATATCCGACGGCCTGACCGGATGCGATGCATTCTAATCAAAACCATGAGCGAGATGGTAGAAATACTAATATTTTTCCACTTTAACATTATTATGTAAACACTATTTTGTAAAATAACATTTATGAATATTTATGACAGAAATAATAATTTTATAATTATTAAATAATTATTTATGTTGATTAGCCCCAGAAAACCTACTATGTTTTTATTAGGGGAGTCATTTGTTTTGCGTGCATATATTTATACATTCATTCTTTAAAATTTTCTTTTTAACCATATGATAACAATAAGCCAAGAGTAGCGGTGACTTCATGACAAATTTGAAAGTTCTGTATGACTGCCACTAGGCGGGAAATGCGACTATCGTATCCAAATGTCGGAGACAGTGGAAAGTGCATCAAATCTAAGATTAGTAGTAATGTAATTATTTTTGAACATCAATAAAATACATAGTTATGTGTTTAGTAAATATGTGTGGCACTTAGTAGAGTTGTGAATTCAGAGCCAAACTCATCCTTTTCCCCACATTTTCTCTGCCAAACCTTCCAGCCAACTGTACTAATAACAAACAGAAATCATATAACCTCCCTGCTTAATTAAGTTGTCTTAATACCACATTTATTTTAACATGATATGTTAATATGTTCCATTTGGCTGCATAAGACACCAAGAGACCGCAACTCTCTTTTGTTTTGAACATTTAATGAGGGGGAACATTCCTTCTTTACTTGCTGGTGGAGCTACAGCAGGGAATATGATAAAAATCCAACTGGGAGGCTTCACACAGCAGAGATAACCCTGCAGTTAGCTTTCTGTACTCCGAATGACTCATTCTAGACAACAACCTCGAGAAGAGTTTCCTACAACAAGCTCATACAAGAATGCTCCGGTATGTTTCCTTCAGAACCTCAAAAAATAACAAGCAGAAAGTTGAAGGATGATCTCAGGCTAGAACATCTAGATTTTGTCAGTGGAAATATTCAGTGTATGTCAAATGTATAATTGTTTTAGTAGTGCACTATGGTTTCAAGGCAGCTGACAGTTTCATTCAGTGTCATTTAAAAAGGAAGTCAATCCTTTACCAATGTATGCTGTCTTCTTAACCTGCCTCTCCAATGACCTTCACTGCTACGGTAAAACGTCCCTCCAGACTCTCCAACTCTGCATTAATGAAAACAGTTCTGACTGCCAACAACTCTCTATCACCCAACTGCATCTAGAACTGCCTCCAGGATTCAATCCAAATAGCGGAAGCAAAGAGTATTGAAAGTCTCAATGTCTACTTTTTTGTGACAGCATTAATGACACTCATCTTTAGAACATCTTTTCATTACCATCCTATTGTAGTGATGGGGGAAATACTAAAAAAAAAAAAAAAAAAAAGAAAAAAAGAATATCCATGCTGTTACAGTCTGGTCTTTGAACTGGTTTCACAGGTTCACCAGTGTGGTCTTGCTGGTCAATCTGGTTTTTCCCATAACATCTGCTGACCAGCCATGATGTTTTTTAGCAAGTGAGTGGAAAGCAAAGCCACCAAATCCAATTTAAAAGAACTGACAGAACTGATTGCAAACATATCATTGTATGTTCGATGTGTTCAGTGTTCATTTTCTTTCTATGAATTCCTGCCAAAGGAAGTCCAGCCATACCTTCAGCCTTTCAGACACTCCATCAGTCACACTGATGGTGAACTCTTCCACCTTGGGAACCTTCAGCTTGGCCTTATTCTTCTGTTCCGTCTGATACTCGGTTCGTGTCTTCACCACCACCTGCGAAGAGAGAGTTTATTCATCAAAACAACACTTTGACTTAATGTAAACAGTAAATTAACCTGAGGGTTTGATAACTGCACCATAAAGCCAGTAACTTCCGATCAATAATAACCATAATCATGTTAGGCCTTCCTCATGATAAAACTTCATGCTGGTTTTTAAATTGCTCAAAATCACTGCTCTCACAGACACGTTGAGGTAAGCAGGACTTCCAGTAAAGTTGTCATAATTGGCCTTACCAAAATCAAAGCCTATTCCCACAACAGCACTCAGTCATGGCAAATCAGACAAGGTAGATCACATTGCATCCCAGTTGATGAAAAAACCTACTTGAAATACAAACTGATTATAAAAAAATCTAATTTTAATCTGGTTTCAAACCACATGAGTATGTGGTTTAGGTAGGGTTTATAAAAATTGGATTTCAACTCAAGTGTTCAAATTTCAAGCGGATTTGAGTTGGATATGCCAAAAAAAAAAGATATATATATATATATCTTGAATTGCAATTTAGTGAATTCCTCGTCCTGTCATTCAATTTCAATTCCAACTAATGAATTGAGAGGGCGCAAATTCGAAACGTAGAATTTTGCCCAACCCGCGCTGAAGGTGAGATGTGTGGTAACAGATGTAGGAATGACACCTCTAGATGATTACATCTCAGTATTGACCTCGGTTCCTGCCACCTTGTTTTCTAGAAACTGTGAGGTTGATCAAGTCTAATGCCCTGTAGACCACTGGATGAAGCTCAACCACTTGTCATGAACTCTGCAATTACTGCTTATCTGTCTCTTTCCCAAACCCTCTGACATTTCATTTTCCCCCTGAATAACCATCTTGTCTGCTTCCATTTCTCTCTCCTTCTCCTGAGCTATGTGAGGCACTCTGTTATCGCTGGGATTGTCATTCCATTTTTCCACTCCCCCAGAATGCAACCTCTGCCTCCAGGCAAGGTTGTGCATTGTCCTTTTTGCTGCTGATTCAAGCCATCGATAGTGTCAACACCAGGGACTACTCTGGATCGGACTAGATTGATCCTCTCCAATATAAGTGTTGTACTGATGTGCTGATATGACAACCTATTTGATTGAAAAATGCTCTGAATAATGATGAGATGGTGATGACATGCAGCTTGTGATTTGCATGCAATTAGCAGATGATGAATTTGATAGTCCGATGATAATGGAGTGGTTTCGAGATTCTGGATAACAACAAGACAACCTGGCCAAATGCTTCCATATGTAAGTCCCCCTGGGAAAACAGACTTAAAAGCTGAAAAAAAATGAAAAGAGCATCTGCAGTAGTCCCAAAACTAGCTGCAATCCTTGCAACATAACATCTCAAATATCAGAAAATGAAATCCATAGTTTTTGTTCTTCAGTTGTGGTGTCAAATAACTGACAAAAACTCATTATTGTATTCATTTAATGAATCTACACAACTCATTACAGTAAATAAACCTAATTCTTCAAAGACTGTGTTCTTAACTTGGCTCATGTAAAATAAATAATGCTAAGACAGCTTTCAAATAATTTGCAATCATTACTGCCTGATTGCTATCTGCAGACCTCTAGAGAAAGATAATGATTTCCCGCAGGGCTGATCCTTGTCCTGCTTAAACACTTTAATGTCAGCATGAAAAATGTATGGTTATTACATTGTCCAAGTTTAGGTGACAGAATTGCATCAAGTGCATGGATTACAGCAACTTCAGATGCTATGATTCTCTGCTTAAAATAATTCTACTTTGCTTTTGACCATGCAAACAAATTATTCAATTTTTTATTTATTTATTTCTTACTTTTGATTCTTACAATCACAGAAGTATTAAGTTGTCATTTAAGTACTGCACTGGATTCAGCATTATTAATTATTTACATTAAAAAATTGTACTGTGCTTATCATTATACTTATCAACAGTCTTTGAATATACTCTTGAACTGACTGACATTATACATGAAGCTATAATTAGTGATCTTCTTTTCAAAATATAATTGGGCATATTTGAACTAAATACTTTCAAATAATTTGTACAAGACCAATTCAGTCCTCTTTCCGACTGAGGCTCAGGGCCTTTCTGTTAAATTACTAATCTCTTTCATTTTACAAGAAAATTTCATAATTACAATCCCATTTTTGTTAAGATACTATAACTATATTGAAGTATTATGTCATGTAAGCAGGGCAGGATCATTGTCCTGCAAGGCCTCAGAGCACACGTCTTTGGAAATAAACATTAACTGACCATATCCAAGATCTCTTCAGCAACTTTTAGGAATATGGCAGTCTAGAAAAAATAATTAAAACCAGTATTTTTTGCTTTTATCCTCTTCATATAGTAATTATTGCCTACCACTCACAATTGGAGCTAAAAAGTGAAGCTGTAAAATGATATTGTATTCACAACAATTTTCATTACGCAACATTTTAGTTCACAATAATGATCAAGTATACATAAAATCCTAAACTGCATAGTCTCTGAGTGCCTCTAGTTTTCACAAGAGAAGAAAAAAGGCTCACCAGGTGACAAAGATATGTTAATAATCCAACACATCCTCTTCACCTCTGAGCTGGCATTAAACAGAGGATGCAGCCTCCATATGACATCTGAGATAAAAGATAAACTGTCTTTTTCTCTTTGTCATGCAGGCCAATAAAGGATTGGGGAGGGGATGGGCATGGGGTGCTTAGGCTTGTGTGGAGGGTTGCGAGTTCCTTAAAATATGATAGCGTTGCCTTTTGTGACTGGTTTGTGCACAGATTTGGGCAGAGTGACAGGCCACTTCAGTTAGCAGGTGCAAAGAATGATTGCGCCTTCCTCAGCAGAATCCCAAATGAGGGCTGAAGCACCACTCACAGAAAGTGTCACAGCTCGCACCCTAAAGCACACTGGTTGGCAACCCAACCTTAAAAGCATAAGATTGTACCGACATATTTGGGGAAAACAGTGAAAGCTTATCATATTAAATAAAAAAACAAGAATATAATCCAAAGATAAAATGAAAGGATAGTGTAATAAAAAAAAAACAGCCTGACAATTTAAGTTAACACATATGGCTAATACAACATTATGCTGTCTAGGCATCAGTACCATTTGACATTTTGCTATGTGACAATAGGTGAAGGTTATATTTTTCTGACCTGACAAGAGGCATGGTAATGTTCTATTATATAAGACCTGAAGAACAATGTTCCTTACCTTGTCTGGGGCTTGGTACTGAAGATTAGTAACATCCAAGGGCGTGATGAGGGGGACGTTTTGAAAGCCGTCCTCAACGCTAACAGCTTTTGCTCCTTTGTCTTGTAGATTACTCCCCAGTTTAACCATCTTTAAAAGATTATTTCACTTTTCACCAGCCTATAAATGTAGAGGATTTTAAAAAACACTTGTAAAATAGCATTTGAAAATATTCCAACCTGGCTCCAAGCCAAATATCGACCACCTTTAATAATAAAACAAAAAATCTATACACCTCTGGCACATCAATAAACCATACAGAGCTACATCACACCTTAGAAATCAAAGCATTAGGTAAACACCTCACGCGTCTGTCTGATGTCAACCCGAATGCTTTAAAATACACAAACATTGCGCGTGTATATAAAAGTACAGGATTGTGCATTGATCTTTAAGGTGAAAGAGAAAAAGCACAGCACAGCAGAACTATACTGTCTAAAATCCAGGTGCCGAAACATCAGCCACAGAGCAAATAAAGCATCCGCGCCCCTTTTATGGCTGGTTTACCAGTCACAACAATTTAACTCCCACCCAAACACAACACGCACCAGATGAAAAGATGTTTTTAAACACGTACTCACCGAACGCGGTCAACTTTGACGCTTTAAACGGCCTCAAAGATTAAAGTTTAAATTCGGCTTGTTGATGAAGGCAGGCGGAGCGTCGAGATGGAGACGCTGTGTGTGTGTGTGTGTGCGTGCGTGCGTGCGCGTGTGTGTGTGTGAGAGAGAGTGTGTATATGTGTGCGTGGCGCTGATGCGAGAGATGCAGATACTGACGGCCTCACGCAGCATCCAAACCCTCACTTACACTCAAGCCACTAGCGGGGATCTAAAAGAAACCCTACATTTGTTTTGCCCGACCCTTACAAAGCCTGAAGCTCAATACCTACCCACACCAGCTGACATGTTTGCCATCTAGTGAAAAACTGAGAGAAGTGCAGTAGTATTTTCATTTAGGGTACATATCAACATTTAATGTCAAATAAAGCAGTATGAAAAGAACAGTCTTTATAACAGGCCAGTTCCGATTAGCCTGCAGTTCCGATTCTAAATTTTGATCGGACAAATAAAATGCCTGTAAACAGACACCTAAGAACGTCTATTTGATATTAATTCTTGCGGGATAATAAATGATGTACCGAGATTGTCTATGTGATACTTACAAATAACTAATTGTAATGTTAAAAAGCTATGTTAAATTAGCCCTAAATAAAACATTTTATCATTGTGCATTTTTGTTTTAGGACTATACAAACAATAGACCACTGGGGTCTGAGCATTACAGTGATTTTAACACGGGTAAGGGAGTTTTAGACAGCTTTTTTGTGGCTTATTTTCTTTAAATAAAACCGCTTTAACACCACCACCAACAACAACAATTATTATAATTATTATTAGGTTACACTATTTCGATAGCCCACTTTAGACATTCTACTTACTATAAGTAACCTTTTAACTACATATCAACTACATGTCAACTATGTCTCTTTAATTTGCAGCTACATGTCTACTAACTCTGAGTAGACTGTTAGGGTAGGTTTAGGGTTAGTAGAATAAGTTGACACATACTTGCAGAGTTTCTCATAGTCAGTATGTTGTGGACCCATCAAAATAAAGTGTTAGAAGTTATTAAGCAGACAGTCTACTAATACTCTACTGACTGCTAGTTGACATGTAGTTGCAAAGTTACTTACTGTTAGAATATCTAAAGTGGACTATCGAAATACAGTGTTACCTAATTTTATTATTTGGGGGTATTTATGTGGCAACATCATTATGATAAAATACACCAATGCTAATTAAACAATTGCATGTAATAATATCATAATAAATTAATTGGTCTAGGTTCGAACAAGAAGATCTTTAGTTGCCAAACAAAATACAAAACTGAACTGATTTGTCACTATCAAATTTTAGAAACACAACTGTTGGAATAGTATTTGCTCACAATAGCTATATATTGTGCAAGCCCACCAATTTAAACCAGTTAAAACGTATTTGTAGTTATAGGATAATTAATTATATATTTATAGTTATATATAGCGTAGTAGCCTAAATGAGAATAAAGAATAGAATTCTTATATATTCTGTGTTTAATTTGTTTCATGGCTAGTGCCAAATAAAATCCGTGCACTTCTGGGCTTCATGCGCCAACAAAGCAACTGCTTTTTACTAACTGGAATAGGCTACTAACGGATTTGCATACATAGGGCCTACTCAATTTCATCTCCAGCCACGAGGGGGCGTGAAGCATTATTTATTTACAATGCCTGCCATTGAACTAATAATTATACATTCGGGCATGCATAGCACTTAAGGCACCCACCCCAATTTAATGGATAATTTGGATGGGGATGGGGTGTAACACCAACAGTGATTTTACACACACGTTTGTTACATCCATGAACTACACACACACTATCCCTTGTAAAAAAAAAAAAAAAAAAAAAGAAAGAAGTACACTTAACTGTATTGGATGTCTTTGTAGTGTACTTCAAATCTTTCAAGTTCTGCATTTAATATAAATGTAAACTATAATACATTTTTATTTAAATGCAAATAACGTGCAATTAAGTTTCTGAGAACATTACATTCAGTTTACATTGGAGTAGATACTTGTAGTATTTTAGCCTTTCTGTACTAATGAATTTTCTTTTTAAAAGTATGCTGTGCTTCTTTGGGATGCCAGCAAAAATATGCAAGCGTACTCATCATGTAATTCCTGCTAAAGGGTGTGGCAATGATGTCACACGTCATGCACAGCTTCAACCGATAATCAGTCTGTTTATCATCCAAATAATTCCAAATGAGTTCTGTGATTGAAACCTCTCACCAGTGAACCACCATGATCTACATTTCCTGTCCCGCAGTCTCATGGGAAATAAATAATTAGACTGTGACCTGACTACACACAGTACTCAACCTTTGTTTCCAGAGTCTGAGATGAGGATGATCTCATCTCACCCTTCTATTATTCTACAGATCCTGTAGTCGGAGAGATATAAGGGAACAACTGAGGCATGTTCACTGTTTTATTAGGGTGGATCATCTTCATTACCTCAGCAAGATGGCATCGACCACTGTGAAATCTAGACAAAGAAGTTTCACTGAAACAGTGCCACACTGATCTATTACAGTTGATGAAAACGTCACCTGTAAAATTATAAAGCAAAGAAATTGCTGATCTCCTGTGGAGTATTGAGAGAAAGAAGCCAAGAATTGAATTAGTGGTTAATGATAAAATCAGATTCGTGTTCGTTGAATTGAAAAATTGTGCTATCAAGTATATACGTTTCCTCAGTCTGACATCTGCTTCTGATTTCTCTCTATACATCTTAAAGCTTTTTTGTTTCTGTTTCTCTCATCTAGATGACTTTGTCTGATTTGAGAATACTGTAGAATTGACAATTGAAGACATTAATAAGACACTGCAAAATGGAAAATGGGTGTCAAATACGGTTTATGTGAATATGAACAGTAGCATTAAAAAAAATGGATTTGCAACAAATGACTTAGAAAAAGAACAAATAAAGCGCTTACAAGATCAGGTAACAAAGAACTGAATCTCCAATAGAACCATTCAGAGACAGCAGATGGTGCCACTGAGAGCACAATACATTAGAACATAAAACCTCATGATATAAAAACAAAAGAAATACACCCAGCTTTCTAAAGCAATGCAAACGTACTTTTTTTATTTATTTTTTCCGCAATGTGATTACAGCAAAATTCAGTCTAAAACTGGCAGAAAATCCAGAGGTTGGATTCCACAGCAGAATTCCTACTGGTCATTATGATTCATTTGAGCTGTGAGCCACAGAAAAAAAAATTCAAATGAATTCAGAGTAGCATCTGCCAGAATCTACAAGTGAAGCGCATACAGAGAATATCTAGAGAACCAGACTATTTCAGGCACCAATAACACATAACGCAAGAAATACAGAAGAGTCAGCGTCTTGTCACAGTTAAGTTTTATTCATTCAACATTTCACATTACAAATATTTAAAAATTATGCATATTGTTATAAATAGTTGGCTGCAAACAATTAAATAACATTAGATTTTTCTTTTTGTTTCACTAGCACTTACAGA
>JAFVLL020031319.1:0-44684 GCA_021397915.2 Tor tambroides
GGAAGATTAAAATCACAATGGCAGACAATATATAGACACTACTATCACTTCGTTATTTAGGCTCCGATTGCACATTAACTTAAAAATTGCTAAACACATGCTAACATGAGCAGCATCCATTTTTATTTCCGCAAACACAGTGCGCTGCGTCTGACGTCACGTCTTCTTCTGCGCATGCGGGTCACTTCAGGGCTGTATACGGTTCACACATGAGACTGATGGCAGTCGCATTTAAATGACAATGTGAACAACAGCGCAAAAAAATCCGATTTCAGCAAAAAATCCGATCTGAGCATTAAGACCTGCAGTGTGAACTAAATCAGTTTCTCTACCCCGGTAGGATCTTGCGTGTCTAATTAAGAAAATCTTTTTCTCTGAACACTACCAAAATCCATCATTTTAGCAATGACAGAAAATTCTGCTTTTTCAGGGGCGTACGATAAAATCCCTTTGCTTTTAAACATTTTAACCTGGGGTTTCTGGCTTTATATCGAGACGGTATCCAAATTCCGTCCAAACCCCTTCAGCCGGAGTATGAGCGTGGATCTGCCGTGAGGGACTTTTATCAACTCGTATTATTTACCGGAAGACATCTTAAAAACCAGCCTCTGGCAATAGATCGACAGGATTTTCTCAACGGATACACCCTCTATGGGTTTAATTTATCACCCGATGAAGATTGTTCGAATCACGTATCTCTAATCAGATCGGGAAACATTAGACTGGAAGCCCGATTCAGACAACCTCTCCCGCAGTCCATAACCATTATCGTATACGCGATTTTTGATTCGATCGTTGAAATATCCAATCGAAGACAGGTGCTGGTCGATTATTACTGAGACGGGAAATGAATACCGTCCAACTAACGGCGGTTATGGATAAAATTGCACACGGCACGTTTTAATACCGATCCGTCCACAGAACCGGGTCAACACTGGGTGGCCGTCTACATAAACAACGACGGTGTTAGTTGTTTTTTCGATAGCTTTGGCGGATGTCCTAAAGATCCGCGTTTTCCAAAGACCGTGCAAGACTTTTTAAAAAACAATTCTATCCGGGTGCAATACTCTAACAAGCAGGTCCAAGACTTCACATCAGACACTTGTGGCCAACATTGTGTGTTTTTTCTGTATCACATGTCAAAAGGATACGATTATGAAAATATTGTTAAAATGTATTATGATGATCTGATTAAAAATGATGACATGGTAGTTCGATTTGTAAAGAGACTGAAACCTCGTCTCTGTAATACATTTAATTGTATTCACTGCGTGCAGATCTGTAAATCTCTGTAATGCGTCTAGAACTGGCATATAATTTCATGTTTAATAAATAAAAGATGTAAGCACAAATGTATTAATGTGTGTACTGTATAAATAAAAGACATGTAATCGGACATATCTTGTTGATAATTCAACATATGCTTTAATACATATATTTCAAACATTTCAAACATATTTACAAACAGCAATGTTAAAAAGTTAACCACGCGCTGGCATCAAGAGTTGGCGAATTAAACACGTTTCCGGCGGGGGTACTAGGTTGTGACGTAGCCTTAAACTTTTTACCTCTCCGTTTTTTCAACTGGGGTGTGATCTTTGGCGACATCTGCTGGTGGTGTGTGGGTGATTTCCTTTTAAAGGCTTCGACCGCGCGTTTAACTTGCGGATTGCTTATCGTTGAAAATGGTATATTTAAAACGGCAAAAGCATCCAGAAATTCACTCCACCCGCGAGGTCTGTATTCATCACGGATCGTATGAGGAGCTGTTATACTTTTAACCAGATCCAACACGTGCGATCCGTTGATTACGCGTCCTTTAAACACAAACTCTCCAGAATCTGTCCATGAGGACAATTGCTTAGCATTAGACATTTTATTCAAAATGAATTTGACGTTTTTTAAACTCCTCTGTGGTACGTTGTTTAAGATCTCGTTGACGATTTGATCCTCTCCATCGTCGTTATTAGACGTCGGGACAGGTGCGTTAGCAGGTGCACCTGCAGGTGTACTAGCAGGTGTGTCGGTATGAACGGTATCCTGTTTCGGGACCGTAAGAGTTAAAGCGCCGCTCTCCAAATCACCCTGTTTTACTATAGTTAAAAACCTCTGCAAGACGTTGGAATAAAGTTTAGCTTTCCCGTGCGGATCTAAATCAGACCTCTGTAATATATTTCTTATAGCGTCGTCCAAATCGTTCTCCACAACTTGTTGAATTGTCTCGCGAACATTCCCGGCTCTTAATTTATTCAGCTGGTTCTGCGGAATTACATAATGCTTTTCAGCATATTCCATTCCTAATGTTGCCTGGATGATATTAAACTAGTGATAAACGGTATGGCCACGCTTAACAGGGGTACGAGAAAACCTCCTCGTTGATTAATCATCCGTTTTTTTCGCTCGACGTTGAACTTTTTACTAGCCGCGTATTTGATCTCCTCTTTTCTCTTTTTTAATCTTCGGAATTGCGCGCTGTTTAGAGGTATGGTACCACGGAGCACGTTAAGAGCTATCTCACACAAGGATAGAATCAGCTGATCTGACGCCGACTGTAAAATGACGCGCCGTTGCTTCGGTGAAGCCTTATATAACAGTTTTAAAAGAGGCAGGTTTTTACAAAGTCTATCGCTCATTTTTCTTATTTTTCACCAAAGTTTACCGCGTTCTTTTCTGCACGTACACCACCTGATGGTCTGAAAACAGACCTGATCTGAGACGAAAGCGTTCAGGCGTTTTAGCTTTAAAGTCGATCAAAAGGAATCCAAAGGGTTGATTGGTCGCGTCCTGATAACATTCCATAAAATATTTCGTATTCCTGGGAAAAATCTGACGACCTAAAACCATTATTTGCATCGAGTCTCTCGGGCTCTTGTACAAAATAATATAGTGAGTATTCAGTGTAATAGTTCTGCTGGTTTTACCTTGAAAAAACAGATTCTGAGTTATCAATATAATGGAAAATGATTTATGATGAACATATTTCGTGAACGCTCGTGAGAGTTCATCGTTCGAATATGCTAATTCCATTAAATCGTCACAAATCAAAATTGATTTCTTATTAGGAGGTAATAAATTTTCGTCAGTTAAAGATTCTGGAATACCTTCAATAAATTTAATATCAAACAATGACAAGAGTTCATCATACAAAGGTTGCCAACAGCTGTATAAAAACACAATATTATCAATTTTTACATTGATCATCTTATCCGCATTACACAACAAATTTTTCACAAAGACAGTCTTCCCGCTGCCAGAAGGACCGGAGATCACCGCTGAGAACGGAAATTGAAAACGAAAGTCAAAATCTTCTTCAACATACGCATCGCGTGATCCGTACATATTGTTAATAACCGTAGGGTAAAGTTGAGTAGTCAGGCAAGAGCACCCGTTTGTCGTAAACCACTTTGAATCTTTTCAAAACTGATCTATTATGCAACGTGAACTTCTTTTTATTTCGTACAATGGTTTCTGTACGCGTGAGCAGGTGGGTCGTGTCACGTGATGTCACATAACCGTGTACCAGACAGATCATGCTTTCTAAGGTAACGATTTGCGCATTCGAAGAATGGAGCGTGATCCCTTTGGCTTTAAGAGTGACTTTATTTTTTGCAGTTTTAAAACTACGATTTAGGCCTGGTCGATGCGAATTCCATAATGTTATTGTCTACGTCAAGCTCGTTCGTCAGCTCACCGAGATATGAGCCTGTTTGAGGCATCCAGTCGCCTTCTTTTGATGAAAAGATAAGACTGTCTGTATCTACGTAAAAAACACGAGGCCCTAATCTGTCCATAAACTCGTATAATTCCAATTGCCCATAAACTGTGGTGAATGAGGCGATAAACACATTAACATCGCGCGCGGGGGCGGGGTCCTCGTCCGCGTAACACCACTGCACCAGGGCTACCGAGTCAGAGACGAATGAGAAATGTTTAATGACCCGACAGTTTCCAAAGATATGACGGGCGAAATCTTCAGGATCTGTTAAAAGTTCCGCTGTAGGTAAATTACATCTAAGACCGAATCGCCCCCAAAGGGCGTTCAATAAAAAATTATTTATAGATCTGTGCGTGGGATTGAGAGCAATTTTGTCAATGTCGAGCCGAACCCCCTCCTTCTCAAAATACCCTTCGACGTAAGACTGTTTTTCGGCATCTGTCACCACGTGCGGCGGAAAACCTGAAGCCTCGCTTGAGTTTGAGAAACGTCTTAACATACTCGCTGAATAATGTGTCTGACGTCTGCGGAAAGTGCCAGACTTCCACAATTCTGACAACTGAATACCCTTTAACGACAGCATGTGAGAGTTCTACAGACGTCCAAACACCTGAAATGGCTCTTTCTTCATCGCTGTGCTGACAGTGATCCTGTAGTTGCTGCTCTGCGCAGGTGCGACACAGATCGAACAATAGCTTTCCCTGCAACGATTTGAAAGGGATAAGCGGATGAAGTAGTTTACGCGGGGGTAGTACCGTGCATTTAATAAGCCCGAAATAGGACTCGACCGGTTCAAAATCTTATTTAAAATCTTAATTATTTCAGGATGATCGATCGGGTAAGTTTTACGCGACTGCACGAAAGGGTACAGCGACGTAAAGTCCAGATATGAAACGCGCTCGCCCTCGGTAACTTTATGGTAAAGCTTCAGGGCATTCGTTCGGCCACCGAAAAGCGATTCCCTAGGATTAAGTCGTTCAGGCGCCATGTAATTACTCATAAAAGCCCTAACATCAGGATCGTTTTGTTTGGCTTTCTCCCACTGACATTCCCAAATCGTACGTACTTTGAGGTTGTAAGCGTTACGCAAAATTTCCATATTATCAGACTGTCTTCTGAGCACACCGAAAGGTATTTTTGACACAGGATTTAATTCGTTAGGATTAAAACGACAACAATGTCCATGCCAGAAGGATCCTAGGAATTCCAAAGCTATTCTATCACCGTTAAACTCGTAATAGCCGTCCACATGGTATGGGCCGAATTTGGCTTCGCCGTGATTTAACGCGTGATAAATGTCAACGTTTCTGCTTGCTTTAATGTATTCCAGCCACTGGATGGAAGGATTAGAATAAGCTTTGTGCTGATTAAGATAGGCGTTTTTGTGCGTTAGGGCTATTGTGTCTTTGGATAAAAAAAGTGTCTTAAACACTTTCATAGCACACCCCGCAAGCGTTACACATCCGAAGGGGTCCACGTTTGTACATTCGATAAACTCCTTTCTGTATTTCATACAACCCTCTCGCAACAAAACAACATCGTTCTTGCAATACATCCCGAGTTGTTTTTTTGAAGTCAAACACCTGTCCTGCTACACTCTCATACCACCTGTCGAATTTTGCCCGATCAGGGTCAGACATTGTGTGGTATCCGTAATGTTCTTTAGATGGATACGGTCCTACATAATTTGCATTTTGCAAACAATTAAAATGATGGGGAAAGAAACATTTTTCGTCGGCGTTTAGGTTTAAAGCGGAGGTCATTTTTGACAATTTCATAGGCAAGAAACTGTAGTTGTCAGTGTACCTCTGTTTGAATGTTTGATCGTACATATATACGAGTCTACATCCTTGGGGTATAATTTTCGGTGACAACCCCTGACTTGTGAAATACTCGAGCAATATATAAGAATCGAAACCTGAAGAATTGTGTGCTATAAATGTAAAGTCTGCAAATTTTGGGCGTCTGAAATGTTTGACCATTCTGTTCTGAAACGTTTGACGCAATCAATCCCTTCGGCTGTAAACGCTTCACCATCTTGTGAAATGACACACGTAATTTGCTGTATGTTTTGCATTCTCGTGCATCGTCTCGAAATCAAAATAAATATACTTTTCGCTATGCTCGTCAGGTTTTAGGGGATGAATATAACAGCTGTGATGACCTTCATCTATCAGAACATCGCTGCAATGTGGGCAGTGGGATGGTGCACATTTGTGTGATAATAGTTTATCTTTGGACCATTTTGCTCTGTACTGTCTACAGCACTTGTTGCAGTATTTTACGAGATCGCACTGAGATCTCATCCCTTCACTTTGTGACTGTTTGTGCATTTCATAACAGAAGTCAGATCTACAATATCTCAAACAATCCCCACATTGCATCAATTTCTTAGGATGTGCGTAGCACTGAGGCGTATTACACACGTTACCTTCTCACGCAAATTCATCAGACGTAGTTCCCGGCCGCATCTTCATCAGTTTACTTACAGCTGGAGATGTTTCACCGGCGGCAGGATAAAACATCTTTTAGATTTAACTTTTTTCTTTTACAACTTAATTGGTTCGATGTTAACATATCCCTTGCGTGTAGACACGGCTTTTTCCTTATCTACGCGTGTTTGAACGCAACGGGTATTTTTAACCCTCGAAAAATCAAAGCTCGGGATATCTGGTTATTGACCTCGCGTGATGTAAACCATCTGTTCAAATGCGCCTTTGAAGTAGGTCTAATGTATTTCTTATGTCGGGAAGATTTTGGGGGATCTATTTGTATTATCCGTATTACGTATACCGCATAATATGTTTTAAGCACAACAACAATCAAAGATCGTATAAAGAAATAACAAAACTATGTAAAATGAACTAATTAAACAACATTTTCCTACAGCAGACCATCTTATTAAAACCGTCATCTTTGGACCCTATTTATTTAAGTTTGTTGTTATCGACTTCTTCTTTATCTATCTTATCTCATCCTGAATGTCAGTTTGAAGTCACATTCAAATAGATTATAAATTCATTATAAATACTCAATTCTCAACTTTACCTAACATTTAACTTCACCAGCTATGTCATAAAAAAGGTTCAAAAGGTTACACATCCTTTGACCCGCGCCTAAACCTTCGACAGAGTTCACACAAGCAAGTGCGCGTTGTAAAATGGTTATTGATCAGATACGATCGCATCGGTAATCATACATCCAGACACTCCGCGCCGTTCTCGTTTCGCCGCGCTGCGTGAGATGAAATATTTACATTTCGTAAAACGTAAAAAGTTTAGGCACCTAATTACGAACGAAAATCCAAAGACCCCAAAAACATTTACTTTCACACATACGTATGTTTTAACTGACATACAATGCTAGAAGTTTTAAGATTGACAAAATCAAAGAGTAAATAAAAGAATTAAGTGCGAATAACTAAACTAAACTAAAATAAAACAAAACAATATTTTCCTGTGCCTTAGAGGTGTATGTTTAAAAAGAAAAACTAGGGTAACCTAGTTTTAAAAGTGAAACACTTTAGGATGAATGCTGAATGGTTTCATTAATTAAGAAATGTAAAAGATTTATTAAAAATAACTTTTGTTCTAATGTTAAAACATTACTTTAATTCTTTTAACATTTAAATCTTTGCATCGGACTCTCCTTATGGTGTTAGGGGCCTGGCAGTAGGCGTGGTCTGACGGCAGCGCTCGTAACCTCATTCTGAGTTTTGACACAGTAGTGTGAGGTTATCTGACGGACGCTGTAAGATGCGCGGTCCTTTTTTCTTTTGTTTAACTTTTCTAACTTGTGACAAAGACTAGCTAACTTTCCTAAATTGTAATGTTACAAGATTTTGACAAGTATCTTATACTCTTGCTTAATGGTCTGATTTTTTTTTTTCTTTTACACCACGGTAAGATAAGTCACCATTTTTTATTTTATTTTCTAACTTGTAATGTTAGACTACAAGATTTTGACAATTATCTTACTTAACGTTCACTTCTGATATTTTTTGTTTTAGATGATGGTAATCCTCACTTGCCTACTTTTTCTTTTCTAACTTGTAATGTTAGACTACAAGATTTTGACAAGAGAAAGGGAAGTGGTGTGTGGCCAAGTATGGTGACCCATACTCGGAATTTGTCCTCTGCATTTAACCCATCCAAGTGCATGCACACAGTAGTGAACACACACCCGGAGCAGTGGGCAGCCAATGCTGCGGCGCCTGGGGAGCAGTTGGGGGTTCAGTGCCTTGCTCAAGGGTCTCACCTCAGTCGTGGTATTGAGGGTGGAGAGAGTGCTGGTTATTCACTCCCCCCACCTACAATCCCTGCCGGACCTGAGACTCAAACCCACGACCTTCGCGTTACAAGTTCAACAAGTACAAGTATCTTATGCTGTTGTTTTAACTAACGCGTCTGATGCTTTAACTAACGCGTCTGATGCTTTTTGTTTTAGATTACGGCGAGATAGTCAGCATTTTTTATTTTATTTTCTAACTTGTAACAACTCTAACTAGTTTTAAATTGTAACAGAAAAACTCCCGTGTTGTTTAACGAACGCGTCTGATACATTTTTGTTTTAGATGAGCGAACGTGCTCACCTCTACTTCTTTATTTATCTTTGTCAAACACTACCGTTTCCTAAAATTGTTTTAACAACTCTACCTCGTCTTGACTTGTTTTACAGGCATTTTGGATACCAACAGGTGTCCGAACAGGTGTCCAGTTATAGGTGGGAGTGAGGGGTGGGGGGTGGAATTTTTATGAGGGGCAATAAATCAAATTTTGGAAACATAGTCGACTACCTTCTCTCTCACAAACTTACACTATTTGTGGCGGCATATATATGCAAATTAATTCTCTGCCAGCGGGAGGCGCTGTTGGAGCGGGAGAGATCGAGGTTTCCCCGGTAACGCTGTACACAAAACAGAGCTCCGCTCACAAACGCTGCTTTATCAGACATTATATGCAAGATGAAATGAAAATGACATCCAAAATTTTCTGAAAACAGTTGGTTTCCATCAGAAATACAGTGATATAAAAACACCCGCACTGGGTTTTGATTTTGAAACGTGCAGCGCTCAACCAAGCGTTCTCCCCACCCCCCAACCATTCAAATTTCTGTAGGCGGGATTTACAATTTGTGATGTCACAAATACAGGAAAACAACTTTGTAGTCCAAACGAGCCATTCGTTGTAGTTCTTGAAAAGGGATTTTTTAAAAACGAAATATCTCCCTTTGGAGTGGACTTTGAGATTTGTAACTTTGTAGATCGTTTCATGCCCAAACATACACACTACACACTGACTAAAATTCAAAAAGTGAAAAAGCATAATAGGACCCCTTTAAATTAAATTCTGAGATGTGACAAAATTTGACCTTATATGAGACTTTAATACTTTAAATTTAATACAGTGCAGTTTTACAAAAAAAAAATAAACAAATAAAAAAATCATATAATTTACATAGTATAATTTAAACTCAAATACAAAACTACAATTTTGACAAAATAAACTGTCTATTTCACAATTGCTTTAGAAGAAATTTAGCTTTGAATAAGGCCAAGTATCTCTCTGAAACCACTGCTCAAAGATGAGAGAGAAAAAGACAGGAATCTTAACTGTTTATTTCAAATTGAAAATGATAATTGGAACAGAGTAAAACAGCACTAACAGAAAATAATTCAAATACAGCATGACAAAGTACAGGAAATTCAAAACTGCGAAAAACTATCAAAACCACTCTACCCTTCACATCATTTAGGTAAAATGTTTGTGCTTTCTTTATGAACAAATGGAACAAAAGTTGGCAACATGAACAAAACACAAAACCATGACTTAACTGGTTAACCTAAGGTGAGTTAACCTTGGCCAGTAATGTAAATTCTGGTTTTAATCATTAATCAATCAGAGGCTACAAGAGAATACAAGGAAGATTAACAGTGGCAGCTGCTGACAGGCCATTTTCCAATGTTTACCTAAGAAACACACTGTTCTTAAAGAATTAAAGAGATGTCTGAAAAAAAGCGTAATCAGGAAAATGGGGGTGGGGCCTCTTTTTTGCTCAAAGTTTGAGCTCCTGAAAACCCTCTACAGAATGTACACAATTAAGACTGACACACCAAAAGTTCAACTGAAATGTTACATTGAACCAAATGTAGCACAGATCAACAACACAGGCTCACAACAAGTTTCCTAATGCTTGGTCAAGTGTACACCGGAGAATGATTGAACAAAAGACAACAATAAAGCTCATTACAAGAAAGGTAAATTGGTGGAAAATGTATTTACGTGATGCACAAACCAATGAATATTAGAAGACATACAGTAGCAAATTAGAGTGCATTTCTAAATTCAATCAACTTTCATTTAAATAAAGAAAGAAAGAAAGAAAAATCCAAAAGATTATTACAAGAGGGCACTCTTATAACATACAATTACATCTGCCACAGGAAACTGACTCAGGATGCAAAGCTCAGTGAAGGCAACCATAACTGGAATTTTCATTTTTTTCCCCCTTGGGGTATTATAATGGTTTTAATTATAATTATAATTTTGTATGTTGGTTTTGTGTCAACATGGAACCAGCATAATGTCAACACATGAGTCAGACACCAAAACAGTCATTATTATGTTAGTAAAACTAACACTGTAATAATTTCCTGTTATCTTGGCTGATTTCCTGTTATCTTGGGCCGATTCAACTACCATTCTCTTGACCTGACAGGGACACAGAGGAAGGCCCATAGAGTTTTTCAGTGTGGATTATCATCATATTGACAGTTCAGAAGACCATAAATATTTTGATTATATTTGGATAGGAGTTAACAACACATTTTAGGAACATTAAAACATAATTCCAGCATCAAAAAAAAAGAAAGAAAAAAAAAAGAAAAGAAACTTGGAATAAAAATCACAATATTAAAATGTCATGACATACCATTTAAGTTAAAATCAAGTGAAAATCTATCATGTCAACATGGTTACCCAATAAAATACCTTGGGCTAAAATGGAAGACAATACAAATAGGTTTAACATCCAATAAGGATTAAGCTTTCACAAATTGGCACTTTTTTCTATCTAAAAAAGAAAGAAAGAAAAAAAAAATCCACCAATATGGTGGGAAAAAAACATGCAGTGAACATGCATTGTTAGTGATCCAGTTCATAGTCAATCTTAAACCCTGCAGTTTAGACATACCTGTTATCACTCGCAAAAAAAAAAAAATAAAATAAAAAATAAAATACAGATATGTAAAATCACATTTCAAAAGAGTGAATGGGGTGTTTAAAACCTTTTTTTTTTTTTTTTATAGTTTTCACCATCATTTCAGGTTTTTCATGAAATATTTTTTTTTTACTGAGGTTTAAGAAAAGAGACAGAATCAAATGTTAGTGTTGTCCTCTTTGGAATACTCTTCCACCAGCTGTTCATAGGAGTGGCCATGGTCCGACCCATCTGTGGTGAATACGGAGGTCTCAGATTCTGAGCCCTGTTCCTCTTTGAAATCTGCCTCATCAGCAGTTGAGAACTTAGGCATAAAGACATTATCATCATCCTCCAGGTTGTTGTTTAGCAAATTCTCTTCATCAATAAAAGTAATGTTGGCACTGGGAAACATGAGGGTCTGGTAACTTTTGGAGTCCCACGTGATCCGGCCATTGCTGCATCCTCCATGTTCTAGACCTTTGTGTTTCTCTCCTGCCTCCTTGTCCAACTGATTCTCATACATTCTTATACAGTCTAGGTCAGTGTCTGTCTCTCCTTCCCCATGAATTTCATTCATGAGAAGACATTCCTCTTGGCTAAGAAGGTAACTCTTGGATTTAGAAAGAGCTACAGTAACTCTGTCACTGAAGCTATAGCAGCGCTTCTGTCGAGGTGATCGGTCTAGACTGAGAATGGAATTTCCATTAATGGAAAGACTATCACTACAGCTCTTTGAGCGGTTTGGTGCTTTATTCTTGCTGCCGGTGATGAAGCTGACACATTGATCTTCTCCTTCCTTCTCAGCACCTATCTGCTTGATTAAGTCATTGTAACCTTCTTTTTTCTTGGACAGGAAGCTAAAGATGTTGACATCATTGGGAGTTGGTGGCAGATGTAGTGTCTTGTGACTTTCCTTGATACGCTGTAACTCATCCAGAGAAAGTTTGCGCCTTTTACGGCGCTTCTTTAGAGCTTTGTGAGCCTCCACAACCATGCGCACCTTCCAATTGAAAAACAAAGAGAGCCATGCCAGACCAAGATAAATCCACACCTCTACAAAGTATCGATACAGAGTAGAGTAGTCAGCATTGGGGTCAACACCTAAACAAAAGAGACAGAAAAAATAGATTGCAAATTTATATCAAAATCTGTCAAAAATTTACAATTTATACATTTAAGCTTAAGTCCAATATGCCTATATTTTTCATAAACTCAAAAAGACTCCTATCTGTGCTTCACTAAAACAACGGTTACACTTGGAGACACTGAATTTCCCAAAAGTGACTAGACCATTGTTGAGCATAATATGGCTGTTTGTGCATATCTTAAAAAGAACTAGAGAAGTAAAGCTTGACAGGACAAACTTGTGGGTTGACAAATCCTTTTTGAAAGTTTAAAGTTTGATGGTTATATAAATGCAGTAAGAAAAACAGGCAGCTGGCTAGGTAGGTATTGATAATTTAACATTGTTGCTAACATGTTTCACACATTTTAATATGACATTTTAATATAACCTGACATGGTTCTGTAAATTATTTATTTTTTTTTTTTTTTTATTGAACATAAACAAAAAATAAACATAGTTACAGCTCAAAACAGATTATAACAACAAAACTAGATATAGCTTTGATATAAACAATATACAAAGATTTTGAAAAATAACCAAAAAACAAAACATTAAGCCAGGGGAAATATATAAATTACAATGAATTAAATTTGAGGAAGAAAAAAAAAAAGATAAATCCCACCCTCCCAACAGCTAGTCAATAGCATATTATAAAGAAGGATAAATATTATACTTTGAGCACAACGTATAATATTTTAAAGCTTTGACATTGCTGGAAGAGGAAATAGTATCCAGATAACATTTCAGGTCTTTACAAAAAATAGAAAATAGAGGTTTAACAGACAAAAATTTACATGTATAAAAAATTTAGCTAGGAAAATAAATAGATTTATTAGAAAATATTTGTCTTTTACATTCTTGTGAGAGTTATAAAAACCAAATAAGACATCCTTAAACACCAAAGAAAAATTGTTTAAGAAAGACACGTACAAATATACAGAAATTTTTCCAAAAGGTAGCAACATGGACACAATCCCAAAAAAGATGACATACAGACTCATCTTCCACTCTGCAAAAGGAGTAGAGGGGATCCATTTCAGGAAACATTTTTTTAAGATAAAGTTTGACAGGGTAAAATCGGTGTAGTAACTTAAAAGATATTTCTTTAACCTTATTAGTAATTAAATATTTGTTAGGTAAGGACCACACTTTCTTCCAGGGAATACCTTCAAAAGAATTACTCCAATAAGATATCACAGAAGGGATAGTGATTATGTCTTTCTGAAAGAGCTGTCTAATCTTTCTATTTCTGAGAGAGGGACTGGACAAAAAGCGAATCTTTCCTATTGCTGTTTCACAGGGATGTGTCCAAGAAATACAAGAAGGTAAAGAATTAGATGAGTTTTTTAAAAGTGCAATTACTCCACTGGGTATGGCATCCATCACTATGGCACGAGGTGTGACAGGTATACCATAATTAAGAATTCTGAATAAGAACGCAAGCAATCATTTGAATTTAAAAGTTGAGAAACTAAAATAATATTATTATTAAACTGATCTGAAAAGAAATTAGTTTAATTTTTGTACTGAATATCTTGATTATTCCAAATAAAATACCTGTGGGGACTAAAATTGTGTTTGTAAATTAGGTGCCAGGCCAAAAGCACCTGCTTATGGAAGTCTGATAATTTGATGGGCAATTTAGAAAAATTATAATTACATACCAACAGAAAGGGGAGACCACCAACTTTAGAAAAAATATAATTGGGAATAATGTTCCATATGGATTCAGAATCATTTAAAAATTGCCTCAACCAATTTATCTTAAATGTATTATTTAAAGAAGCGAAATCCAGAAAATTAAGACCCCCAGGGTCTTAAAGAGCAGGGTAGGTCAATCTGGAAACACCCTCTGCTTTGGCGAGGAGAGCTCTTCCTTGTAAAGACAAGTCTCTTTGGAGCCAAGAGTTCAACTTTTTCTTAGCTTTAGTGATTACTGGATCAAAGTTTAATTTACCTCTAGCATTATCATCTTTACAAATGATTACACCTAAATAGTTTACTTGGGACTTAACAGGAATATTGTATAAAAATGGGGCAGAACGAGACCTTATAGGAAGAAGTTCACATTTATCTAAATTCAGAGATAGACCAGAAGCTTTAGAGAACACATTAATAAGATCAAGAGCGATAGGGATCTGCAAGTCATTTTTTAAAAACAAGGTAGTGTCGTCAGCCAATTGGCTTATAAGAATATGTTTATCAGCTATATTAATCCCTTGTAATTGACTATCTGACAAAAAAGTAGTAAGAATTTGAGCAGCTATTAAGAACAAGTAAGGTGCACAGGGCAGCCCTGGCGAACTCCTCTAAACACATTAAACCTTGGAGAAACACCAGATTTAAGATTAATTGAGCAGTTGCCATTTTTATATAAAGTCCGTACCATTTTGCAAAAGAAATCACCAAAACCGAATTTATACAGGGATCAACCTGATCTCACAGAATTCCGTGTAATGGCCACGGACTCTTAACCCCCGAATCTGTGGTGGCATCACGGAATCGCCGAAAATTCCGTGATGGGCTCACAGAAGTGATACCAATGTAAGTCAGTGACAGGCATCAGCCGTGGTCCACGCACGGATCCACTGGTTCAACACTTTAAATAGGAAACCCTTAGCGTCAATATGCCGATGCGATACTGGGAATTTTATCGTCATAATTAAATTATATATTGGGTAACATTGTCATTATTGCATACATGTTGGGGGTGTGATTTTTCAATGTAAACAGTCAAAACAGTTTTATTTATATTACATTACACATTTATGAGCACGTAACCCAACCCCTGCCCCTAAACCTACCATCTGTCAATAAAACACAAGATATAGCAGGCAGATACAACTACCGTCATAATTTATTCAAAAAGTATTAATCTTCCGAGGCAAAACGATTGATTTGTGAAAGGAACAGACGCGATCGCCGTCTCCGTCTGCCGTAAAGCTATGTGCTGCAGTCTCTGTGCGTAAATTTAAAAAATGCCGCCAGAAGAAGCCTTACGTCAGCTTTGGTTGTGAAATGCCATTGGCTCTTGTGTGTCTCGTGACCGATTGCGTCATGCTATGGGACGGGAGTATCTTTTGAATGAGATGTGAGCGCGTTAACGGAGCGGGATCATTTTCAGCGATTAAAACATTGTGTTTTACTCTCTTCTTCGCATAAAGACTTCGTATGGCTTCAGAAGACTTGGAATGCAACACGACTTGTTTGTAATGCTTTTATATTGCTTGTTTACGGTCAGTTTTTGCAATAAATACCTGTGACTGCACTTATATTTGCCTGTGTGTGTTTTATATTGTTCAAAAGTGGGTAGGTTTAGGGTAGGGGTGGGTTAGGTGCTCCAGTGAAAGTATAAATTTATATACAAATATAACTGCATCGGAGTCACTCTTTTTACGTGGTCCGAGGCAGCGCTGGTGTTGAACCAGTGGATCCGTGCGTGGACCACGGCTGATGCCTGTCACTGACTTACATTGGTATCACTTCTGTGAGCCCATCACGGAATTTTCGGGGATTCCGTGATGCCACCACAGATTCGGGGGTTAAGAGTCCGTGGTCATTACACGGAAATCTGTGAGATCAGGTTGCAGGGATTGTAAAATAAAATCATGTTCAAGGGAGTCGAAGGCTTTATAAAAATCCACAAACAAGATAAAACTTTCCTCTCTAATCAGATCATCATAGTCTAATCAATCCAAAACAAGGCGTATGTTATTAGCAATATGCCTCTTTGGAATGAAGCCTAAGTTTCGTCTATTATTGAGCCCAGAACACGTTTAATTCTTTTTGCCATTAGTAAAGCTAATATCTTATAATCATAGTTTAACAAGCAGATTGGACGCCAATTGTCAATCAACAGAATATCTTTCTTAGGTTTAGGTATTAAAGTAAGTAACCCCTGTGATAAGGAAGGTGGGAGTGTTTCAGAAGTAATACTCTCCAAAAAAGTCTTAAGCAAAAAGGGAGCTAAATCATCAGCAAAACTTTTGTAAAATTTGGCTGTCAGCCCACCTGTACCCGGAGACTTAGTGTTCTTAAGAGCTTCAATAGACTCAATTATTTCATTAGTAGATGTGTCAACATCGCAGGTGATCTTATCTTCATTAGATAATGGTCTAATATCCTTCAAAGACTGGAAAAATGACAAAGCTGTATCCATGCAAAAATTTGACTTGTAAAGATTGGAATAAAAGTTTGCACAAAATGAACTGATTTCATTAGGATCAGAAGTAAGAGTACCACTGATATTTAAACCATTGAAATTTCTACAAATTTTCTTTTCCATTCTGAAGAAGTATGCTGTACTTTGCTCTCCTTGCTCTAGCCATCTTCTTCTAGAACAAATAAAGGCTCCCTCTGCCCTACACCTATACATAGTGTCTAACCGAGTTTGCAGATCACTGAATTCTATTAACTCATCATCTGACAAACCATCCTGCATTTTACCACAGAGAATCACTGTTTTAGAGACGACAGACTCCTCTTCAAGTCTTTTAAATTTAGTTAAATGACTGCCAAAATTCCTTGCACATTTACCTACTTCATGTTTAAGGAGCTCCCAATTGAGGCCATATTTATTTTCCTTTTGGGCTTTGATCCAGTAATATTTAATCAAAAATAAAATATTTTTTTTCTCATTTGATCATACTTAAGCAAAGAAGAGTTGAGCTTCCAATAAGAGGTTCTAGGTCTTGAAGAAGAGAAACCTGAAGCCAGAGGGGACTGGATAAGAGTTGCCTTATGATCCGTCATAGGGGAAGGTAAAATACTAACAGAAACATTAAAATCCCTCACAGACTGTGAAACAAGCCAATAGTCTATACGGGACTGTCTAGAACAACTTTTGTTTCTCCAAGTATAGGATTTAATATTGGGAAATTTCTCCCTCCAAATATCAATAACATCAAATTTATCCATAAATATTTTTAATTTAGAATTAGTAGAGGAAGACTGTTTAGGTGGCAGTCTATCTAGAATATTATTAGGCACAATATTAAAGTCCCCACCATTGTATGCATTAAGCCACAGCAGAATTTTCCCATCTATTGCATCGAACAACAAGTCATTCTCATGAGAACTATTATAACCATATATATTAATTAGTATAACCAACAGTATTATGTAAACAGATGACCATAAGCAGAAAATGTCCATTCGGGTCACTGAAATGGTACAAAACATCCCCAGCGAAAAGGTTTTTTAGAATCAAAACTCCAGCTGAATGCTCCGAGCCATGAGCCATCCAAACGTCATTGTTCCACTGATTTTTCCAAAAAGCAGTATCACTAGCAAAGGAGTGGGACTCTTGAAAAAAACAAAAATCTGTCTTAAAGGATTTAGGATACAAAAACAAAGCCTTCCTTTTAGTAATGTCTCTTAGACTCCTGACGTTAAGAGAAATAACAGAAATAGACATGTAAGAAGAACTTTTAACAATGAACAGAGAACAACAAAGCTGACGACAAGGCCAAGTTAGAAAAGTTTACAGCCGTCATTAGTGTCTTGTACCATCAAAAAAAAAATCGAAATAAAATAAAAAACCTCTAAAGATTGTGCACACAGATTGTGTGGAACAGGCTTACGCGGGGTTAACTTCAGAGCCTTCGATGAATGCACGGTGGCCCACGAAATGCGCCCTTTCCCCCTCCTTATGGGCCTTTTCAACAACCGACCACAGCAGCAGCCTCCTCTCTCGGTCAAAAGCAGTGAGATCCTCTGTAAACCGAAGACCGTTCGCCCGCAGAAACTCTGACGATTTCGCCGCTCTCCACACACCATCTCTCATCACACGCGAGGAAAACTGGATAATGATTGCTCGCAGCCTCGCGGTATTTGAAAGTTTCTTCCCAATGCGGTGGACCGTATCAATCTTATGTGGGAGAGCTGTACTCTCCTCTGGAAAGGTGGCCACACAAATACGGATGGATTCGGCTCAGACATTTTAATTTTCTTTTTCAGGTACTCCATGCAATTGCAAGTTCCAGCGGCGAGAGTATCTCTCCAAGTCTGCAATTCTTTTCTCACAATGCTCCATCTTCTTTTCCTCCGTATGAAGTCTAACCTCAAAAACGCCTACCTTGCCTTTAATATCATTCAGCTCTGCACAAACAAAGTCCACCGTTTTTTTAAGCCCTTCAATTTTGAGAGCGTTGTCCCCCATCATTTTCTCCAGGGCATCCGAGCGATTATTTATAAGCTGAGAAAGAGTGGAAATCACCGTGTTGTCTTCCGCTTTACCTTTCTTTGAGGGGGGGGGGGGGGGTTTACCTGGGCTTTCTGGATGCGGGGAAGATAAGAGAATGTCACCGGGAGATGCATAGCTGTGGAAACTCACGTTATCAGACACACGTGAAGCACGCAGCATCTCTTTTTATCATATTTAGGATACCAGAGGGCACTATGAAGTATTTATAAATACTTATGCAGGTAACAAAATTATAAAAGGTGTAGTTTGGCTGTTAAAAGTGGATTTGTCAGCGAAGCACGTTGAAAGCAAACTTAGCAGAACGCCATCTTGGATCACCCTGTTCTGTAAAATCAGCACCCTGGTGAAAAAGGCACGTGAGTGTAAGTTCCACCTCAAGGATTTTAAACTGCCCTCTAAGGTGCTCAGGAACTTTTAAACCTGCACCACTAAGAGCATCCTGATGAGAAACATTACGGCCTGGTTTGGGAACAGCACAAAGCAAAACAAACAACCTCTCCAAAGTTAGGGCTGGGAGGTACTGAGATTGTACCAGGGGCGTTTCCTCCGAGGAGGCAAGGGAGGTAGTGTCTCCTCAAAAAATTGGATGAGAAAATAATCGATATTACAAACATAAATCACAAATATTACTAAATATGGCATTAAAAGTATAAAAGTCACTCGTTTATATAAAGTAACACTATCAAACAGCGACACCCACAGGTAAAGTTACAGCGGAGGCTTGCCACCCTTCAGTCCACAGACTTTCAACAGAGACCCCATAGCGTGCCGTGACTTTTCTGGGTTGTAATTGAGAATGAATGGGGGAAAGTCACGTGAGAGAAGGCAATGCCTCCATTGCGCTATAATTGGATATGATCGGTTATGATTGAATATGATTGGTTCGTGCGATAAATCCCGCCTCTTGTTTTCGTGCGAGCTCTCGGCCTGAATGAAGAAAATGATGCCGTTATTGACTAATTATAAAGTAAGTAAACAACTCTCCCGTTTAGATACCATTACTTTGTGTCACGTCAAAATAAAACTTGAAATGGTCTGAAAATGTGATAACTGCGTCAGTTTGTAGTGAGCATTCAGCGTGATGAAATGTAAGATATGTCTTTCTTGTCTGTGGCAGTGTTTAAGAGCTTTTATGACAATGACCCGAAAATAAGTTGACTATTAAAAAGAACAGAAATTCACAAGTTCACAAATAAAAAAATATTGGTAACATTTTGCAATAAGGTGTCATTTAATGTGTTAATTAACATGAACAAACAATGAACATTTATTACAGTATTTATTAATCTTTGTTTACATTAGTTAATACAAATAATACAAATATTGTATTAAGTTGTTCATTGTTAGTTCATAGTGCATAAACTAATGTTAGCAAACACAACTTTTGATTTTAATAATGCATTAGTAAATGTTGAAATTAATATTAATTAAGCTTAATAAATGCTGTAGAAGTAGGCTATTGTTTATTGTTAGTTCACGTTAACTAAATTAACTAATGAAACCTTATTGTAAATTGTTTCCAAAATATTTTTCAAATTGTTACTGCCTTTAGTTATTATTTTGGAATAAATGTAAAAATGCATAAAAACACTATGAAATGTATAATTAGTATTAAATATATTAAATAATAATAAAAAAATAGTAATAAAATACAAAATAGAATTATATTTGTTTTTTATGTAATATTTAACCAGGAAAATGTAATCATTAATGTTAAAGTGTAACAGGGATATGAATATATATATAATAAATATATATATATATATATATATATATATATAGTTGCATGTTGTTAACAATAATAATAATAGTTTTATGTGATATGTACAGTATTATGTAATTATTATTATTATTATTATTGGTGCATTAGATAATTATAGGTGATGCTTTGAAAGCACCGATAATAAGCATGTGAGTTAATAACAGTGATGCTTTACTTTGTCAAGTCAACATAAGTGACTAGAATTATTTTCTCAGGTGATTTATGATAACAATCAGTTTTAACAACTCAGTCACCCACCTGCTACAAGATCACCGAATCCAATAGTTGTCAAAGTGACAAAAGAAAAATACAAGCCCTCAATATAGGTCCAGCCCTCTTGAGACATGAATACAAATGGAGGAATCACCAAATGCACCAACACACCCCATAACAGAAAGACAGCTGTGCAGGTGAACTGTGTTTTCCGCTTTAAGAAGAACACACACACACACACACACACACACACACACACACACACATACACACACACTTAACAACCTTATATTAGAAAATTTAGCAAAATGCAGTTAGAAGTTTCAGAGCGGTTATTATAGTGATATTCAGATTTCAAATATAATGGTTGTTTGTGATTATTCCTTACCAATGTTACCCCTTTCTTAGTAAGATATTGCCCTAGGTGTTTAGCTCTTCCACCAAAAAACTTTCCAAGTTCACTGATCCATGTGAAACACAGCGGCACTCCAAAAAGACCATAAAAGATACAGAAAATCCTCCCTGAAGGTGTTTTGGGAGCAATATTTCCATAACCTGCAGATATAAACCATTTTTGGTGAAAACATCCAGTTTATGGTAAATACAATTTCTCTCATTACAGTCTGAACACAACTTGTTCTATCTTAAGACATGGCATCCATAAATTTCTCTGAGTATTAAACAGAATATAAGAATATATAGAGGAAAACAATGCTTAAAAGTCTCCCAATTCTGTGGGAAAAAGATATACATGACTGTAGCATAAATATTCACCCATTTCCTGATTATATTTAGCTAAGTAAATCAATATTTCCTTTGATTATTCCTCCAATTTAAACAGATTCTCTTTTTTTTAATGCTACATAAATAGACTAGATCCATACCTATAGTTGTAATAACTGTAGCTGCAAAGATGACAGCATTGGGCCAATTCCAGTTGTTGAAGGTTTTGTCTCCTGTGATGGTGATGCCTTGTCCTGCAGCATCAGACACCACCTATTTCAAAATTCAAAAAAATGTAAAAAATTAAAATTAAAAAAAAAAAAGAAAAAAGAAAAATCGTCAGAACAGTCACACATTCAATTTAAATATGGAATCAAGAGAGTTTTCTTCAGAAGCATTGTGGATTTGTTGTGTGCCTGAGACCAGAACTTCTATCCTCTCATGACAGTGATGTTATCAACTGCTCCCTGAGTATGCTTAGCCTGTCATAGTCAGTCCTCTCTGGGACATCATAATCAGTCATTTCTGGGACATGGGTGGGCTATCCCTCACTTAAAAGATTTTTGGCAATGGATCTGAGCTCAGATCACACAAAGCTATCCTAGAGATATAGTAAAAAAGGCTTATAGGTCCCTAAACACTTGTACAATTCACAGATAAAAGAATCTGGTGAATTATTAAACAGATAAACACTCAAATAACTGATGACTGATTCTTCCTGATGAAACAGCTGCTCATGAAGCCTGGGGAACTATAACTGATGATGGTAAGTGCTATTACATTTCCGACACACCCTAAGCAGTTTCAGGCAGAGGGTGTAAAGAGGTGCTGCTGCAATGTACAGTATATCCCTTTTCTGGACACGACACGTTTCCTAAACAACATTTGAGTTACAGTCCTTATTACTTGACATCTGTGATTTCATGTAGGTTGAAACAAACATCTACCTGTTTACATGCACGAGGGGTGTGGGCATTACAGAAGGTCATGCGCTGTGCAAGTGTTTTGAAAGAAATGGATTGCAGAGAAATGGATTGCATTTTTTCAGCTCATTGAACATGTTTTTCTTTGCACATTACTGTGTAATGGCTGAAGCAATGCGTGACACTTTTCATGGTAACCAGATTCATTGTGAAACGAATTCTGCAAAACTACAGTGAAACCATCAATTATTATGCAATGCAATAAAGTAGCTTCTCCTCCCTGCAAAAGATACCATGAAGAATGAGGGATCTGGGGGCGTATGTACAAAGCTGCTCAGAGTAAAATTTTAGTCTTAAGTGTGTCAAAATTCTAAGAATGATGTAATTTTACTCTTATTCCTAGACTTAAGAATAAGAGTGATTCATAAAGGTTCCTAAGTGTCAAGATTTAGTCTCAGCTCCTAAATTATTTAAGAGAGCTGGAAAGGTCTCCTAACCTAGTTAGGTGTAACAAGATGGCAGCAAAGAGGAGGAAACACACACTTTCCAATGAAGATAATATGCATTGGAGTTATATGATGATATGGAGTTGATAAAATGATACAAACTTGATCATCAAGATTTTGATCCTTTTTTTCTGTAACTAAGTAAGAAACTTAACTTTTTCTACTCTATAAATCAATGCTCTAACTGCAGAAATTAAAGTAGTAATTACATTTTTTGTCTAGAAAATTGGAAAAATGCAGCAATGCACAGCAATGCACTTGGTGCTGACACCAAGTGTCTTAAATATTGTGACACTAACCACCCCTAAATACAACAGTGACCAAAAGTGATGTGTGGAGTTTTTTTTTATGACCCACATTTCACTTAACCCCCCCCCCCCCAAAAAAACAAAACAAAACAAAACAAAACATTGACCAGTGTTGCTAACTGCCTTCAATTGAAAGTAGATAAAACAGTCGCTAAATGTTGTTAGATGAAGTCATAATGGAGAGTTCACAGATCTATATAAATATAAATATAGATCAGTGGGAGAGACTTGGAATCTAAATAAGGTTTGTCCAAGAAATTTATTTTGTTGCTAGGCTTTTGAAAAAAGTCTCAAAAGGGGTGAGGAAGTCACTAAATCTAGTGACAAAATCACTAAATTGGCAACATTAACCAGGTTTCCATCCAAGGACTTTTTTGCGAAAAAATATTTAGCGCTTTAAAATATTTACGATAAAGCTGATGGAAATGCCAATTATCGATTAAATTTCTCATGTGTCGACAAAATCTTTTTCCGTTTAACTTTAGCGCATAAATTCCATATCGATACTTCAAATGTCGCCAAAATTTGTTTGGAAACACTTTTTGTCGAGAAAAGGGGCTTTAACGCAAATAAATGTGGTGTCACATGACAGAATTAGCCTATAGGCAGCGTCCGTGTTCATGGTGTTGCTCACGTTAAAGCACCGTTTCCCTGTAGTTCAAAAGCGCATTAAATCATATTCATATTATTAAATTGCATCTAAAATTATTTTATACATGGTAAGAAAAAGATGAGTTACCTCTCAAACATAGGCTTATCTTAATTTGATGTTAGTAGGCCTACGTTTACATTATTATTTTTTTTACAGTGCACTGTTCAGTTTAAATAGCCTAGTCCGTGCCTTTCACCTTGACCACCTTACCCCCGTGATATTATGCCAAGCACATTTTGTTTTACATATTGGTAAATATGATATTGGAATGTGAAGTACAAAAGTTTAAATTAATTCGTTTTGGCTTGTTAGCTTCTTATATTTTTATTCTTGTTTTGTTCTGAGTTCTTTCTACCGTTAAATTTAAAGGATTTGTTGTGGAGTGAGGGGAAATATGTTTTTTTTTCATGTTTCTTCAATATATTTGGCTGACTGTATTTTATTATGACAATGAACAGGCTGCGTCGTCGATGCTTAACGCCTGATTCACACGGGGCGTCGGCGTCAACGCTTGACAGAGGGCGTGTCTGAAGCTTGCTGCTGACGCGCCGTCATAGTGACAACAGCCAATCACATGCTTTTCTGGTGTTGCCTGAACGGGATTGGCTAGCGTCTGCGCTAGGGTATTTGCATAAGGTGATCTGATTGGCTGACGCCTGCGTTGGCGCTTGAAAAGTTGAAAAGTTTTCAACTTCTGCCGCGAGCAACGCCAGTGAAGCGAAGCGACGGACCCACAATTCAGTTCGGCAACGCTTGACGTCACTCCATTCAAAGTAAACGAGAGGCGCTGACGCCGACGCCCCGTGTGAATGGGGCGTAACTGCGCGTGAGGCGCCGGCACCATCGCTTGTTTTTTATTTTTATTTTTATTTTTTGCTTTTTTTGTTTTTTTTTCCCCCCTTGTAAAAGTGGAAACAACTTACACTAGCCTACTCCTTCATTTGTGGTCATATAAGAGTAAGACATTATTCAAAACTAATCAAAATATTTCTTTTATTTGTGTACATTCACAATAAAAAACAAAACGTAGGCTATTTTTGTCAAATAACCTAAAGGAAACAAACTGCCGCTTTCTCAAGAGTGCATCGCAAAAATGAACCGAAATTCTGCATATAGGCTGCTAATTGTTGCAGTTTTTTTTTTTTTTTTTTAAATTCATTAATTATTTAGAAAAATATATTTTGCATATGGGCCTGTTTCTTTTATGTATAATAGCTTGTTTTTCTCCGTTCGCAGAAGCGCTGCAGGTGCATGTGAATCCTCACGTTCATGTAGTTTATGCTGCTTTTTGCGTGTATAAAATTAATCCCTGGAAAACAAATTTAGGTATTTTTAATGGGTCAAAGCCACCTATCAATTTAAATTTAATTTAATTGTAATTTAACATAATCTTGTCGGTTAACGGTTAATATGGCTTAACGACCGTCGGTTAGGAGAAATAAAATAACCGAAATGAACATTCCAGTTTCCTATAAACGTTAATCAGAAAAATAATAATAATACAACTGCACCTGTTTATGATCATTGCTTGATTATCAACAGTGGCCTATCTAGTCCATAACAAAGTGCAAAAAAAAAAAAAACTCATGACACTTAATAAAAATGATTTTATGTAGGCCTATACTTTAATAATAGGCTGTTTTGTTTCAAAGGGATGAAGAACAGGCTACTAGCCTATAGCCTATAATTTACGCAAGAGGAGAAATTATGTATGGAAACAGCTCAAGGGCAATTTTTTTTTTTGCGACACACCAGAACTTATGCGACAATTCGTTTTTTTAGGGATGACATCATCACGCACACCATTTTATCGGTAAAAGGCCAGTTGGATGGAAACAGGCTGTAGACAGCAAATTTCGCAAAGTTTTTTTAACGCATATTCTCTTTGTCGATAACAAAACAGCGCAAAATCTGGATGGAAACTTGGTGACATTGACTACAACATAATCAGTTATTAATATTTTGTTCATGTGTTCAGATTTTTTTTGTATGACAGCATGGCCAAATATTATGACTGCACTATTTGGCATGTTTCATTGCATTAGCAACATTAAAAAAAACAAATTACTCTAAGCAACTACGCAGTATGCTTACAAAATCATTAACACATTTTTTTTTTCTTTTGGCCACTACTCTATGGCAGTTCATTGACTTTCCAACGGACCATTAAACCATGCTGCAAAAACAAGCCACTTTTATGAGGATTGTGGGCTTTCCTGGAGTTGTTGACAGAACTCATGTTCACATGATTGCTCCAACTGTAAGAGGAGACATACCAATAGAAAAGGATTTCAAAGCATCAATAATAATTTGTGATAATTTTGCACAATGCAAAGCATTAAAAAAATACATTTAAACATTAAATAGTGTCTTATTTAAATTATTTTATTGTAGTTACATTAAATGATTGGTGTTGTGCTGCTGTGATTTCACATGAGGCTCACTATTGGCTGTTTCAGAGGTCGAGGGCGGCCATTTTGGGTTGACATCATTGTAGTCCTAGTTCACAACATTTAAGTGTCACCTCAGTCAACAGTTAAGAATCAGCCTTAGACTGTACTGAAAGTTGCTTTTAGCTTCTTTAGAAAAGTATCCTCCTTAGGGCTGCACGATATTGGAAAAAACCCACATTGCGATATTTTGTTTTTCTGCGATATATATTGCGATATGAAAATTTTTCGTGTTTTGTTGTTTGATTAACATTCATGACACAGAAAACAGGAACATTAAACTGCTGTGAATATAGGTACTGTTACACATCCATTTTCGTTGTTTACCTTCACCTAAGCCATAAGCAACTGTGTTTACAAGGAAACTTACAGAGACATGCATTTTTACATAATTTCGCGCGTATGTCTCATTTCAGGCACAATTAGACGCGGAAGTGACCAGAATTCAGTGTTCACGTGCATCTGCGTGGCTCTCACCTTGTCAACACTTGACGCGACAAAATACTGTAGAACCCATAATCAGTGACGATGCTGTCTGTCTACACTGCATGCGTATGCACGGCGCGACAAATTCCTGCTCTATCCCGGTCTAAATCCCCGCTCTAACTGATGCCTCGCTCTATTTATGACATACTGACACACAAAGTTCAAATGATTTGTAACAGTCGCTTTGTCGCGGCCCAGTGTAGACAGACTTTGGGGTCAGCTCACAATATCGCGTGGAAAACGCCAGCCGCGCCGCTTTCTCCTTCTTTCCCAAGGGCTCAGGAGCTAGTGCCAGCGTCTGCCGCCGTTGCTAAGCAACCGTGACCTGCGCTCTCCTCGACGACGTGGGAAGTTTCAGCAAAGGTTAAATGGATTTCCAGCACTGAAAATCGCTTGCAGTATCTCTGCTACTAAATTTATTTAAAAATGGATATCTCTGTACAGCTGTCGCGTCGCAGTGTCTGTGTGTGAGCAAAGAAAACAATCAGTATAAATATAACGATCAGTATAGGCCTACTAAACATCGCACATCCTGCGATGTGACTATCGCGGATGCGCACATCGCGATATCGATGCTGAAACGATATATCGTGCAGCCCTAATCCTCCTCTTAGAAAAGTCCTACTTTATACTAAGAATTTTTGACACTTAAGTCAAAGCTTAAGACTATTCTTAAGAGCATTTCTGAGATGTTTTATACATACGGGCCCTGATCTTTTAATAATCTAATCTTAACACCTTGCAACTCCTTAAGTTCTACACAGCAAGAAAGGGGGCTTTTGACAAAAGATGGAAGATCTTCTTAAGGTAAAGTATTAATGACAACTATGCAGCAAAGTTAGAAAATATAGATTCATCAGAGCCCTTTGTTATTTCATTTGCAGGAAAATGAAGACAGTGTTTTCCTCAAGTGTACCCAGGCTAACTAGACTGTTTTTAGGAAGTGGAACTTAGAATACCACATCACTACACACTGTGAAATAACACTACATTACAAACCTGTTAATAAAGTCTTTTTATTTGGTACCCATTTTTTAGACCTCAAATACGGTGACTCTCAGAAAGCAGACCGTCTAGAAGGCAGAACATCTGCCCTTTGTTTGTCTGCGACATACTGTATCTTTCAACATACAGTTAGGTCCATATATTTGGACACTGACACAATTTTCATAATTTTGGCTCTGTATGCCACTAGAATATATTTAAAATGAAACAATCAAGATGAAATTGAAGTGCAGACTGTAAGCTTTAATTCAAGGGGTTGAATAAAAATATATCATAAAATGCTTATGAACTACAACCATTTTCATACACAGTCCCCCCATTTTCAGGGGCTCAAATGTAGGGTAAACGTACCTATTAAGCTCACCAAAATCTACACTGAGACATTTTTAGTGCACAAGATGTGTGTTTCAGTACAAAAAGTTGTTAAAATAAAATATTAATCTCTCACACAAAAATATTTAATTTTACTTTAAATGACAAAAGCATTTCAATTAAGATATACATCATTAAATGCAAAAACTCTGTCTATTCCCATTAAGCTCACATCATGTTTTATTAAAAATTATTGTTTATTTTAAACAACCTTTTTAAAGAATAATTGAAAAATATATATATTTTTGAAGGTACAAAGTCAATCACAAAAAAACGGAACACTAAAATCAAGCAACAAGGCATTCAATTTGATCAGTTATATATTCATAATGAAGTGTAATTTTTGCACATTGCAACATCTATACTAGTCTGTGTTCAGCTAAGTACACATATTCAAAAATCAAATAACAAACCAAACCAAACCAAACCAATAAAACATTTAATTCATGAGGATGAACACAGAAACTAGCCTCAATATGAAGCCTCTTATTAAATGGATGTCAACTTATCTATAGTCTCTTAAGGCTGGAATACACTACACAATTTTTTGCCCCAATTTTCCACTGATTTACAGTCTGGAGAAGTTGATGCTAGTTGACAAAGGTCAGAGCCAATCTGTAGATTTGAGTTGACAGAATCCATAGAAAATTGATTAACTTAACTTAAAGTGAAAACCATCGGTTGATATTTAAAGTCTATTTATGAAGTATTTACATAGACGTTCAATGTGGAAGTGCTTAAAGGGAGCACACTGAGCTTAATCGGAGCAGCAACAATTTTTAATAAATTTCATGTAATATTTATTAAAATGACAAGATTTTGCAAAATAAATAATCTAGGTCATGTATTAAGTTCATACATATTTTATTCTGAACAACTATTATTAACAATATCTATGAAATTATATTTTTTCTTATTGTTGTCACACTGAAACTGTGTGTTTTTCATAGTAGTGTACCCTTTAAGCTCACCTTACAATAATATGAAATCTTTAAAAATTTCAGCAGTATAAAACCACAGACCAGAAATAAACTGTCAATTTATAATATTATGGATTAAAAAAATACAAGCCAGTAATGCCTGTGAAGTTATATATTAGTGTAGCACACAATCTTATACAGCTAGTCAGCTAACTGTGTTCTGTAGCATCTGCGCTGTGTTGCTAAAACCATCTTTTGGATCTAACTGTAATTATTTCCCACATCCAAGTTACATGTTATAATATGCAAAAGTCTAAACATCAATCTCTTAATTTTACAGCAAGTAGTGAAACGTACCCAAAATAAAGGCTTAAATATCTAAAAAAAAATGCACATTTAAAGGGCTCCTCTTTTGGTGAAAGTTTTCAGACAGCTTTCAAAATGGCCGCCATGTGGAACACATGGAGACCCATATCTCAGTGTGCAATGGTCTGATTGACTTGAAATTACAGGAGGTATGTAGTAACAAACACATCAATTGGTTAAGACATCAAGTATGATAATACATTATTTTTTTATTTTTATAATCTGAGCTCAAATATGGAAGTGTGTTTAATAGGTATGTGAGCTTAATAGGTACGTATACCCTAATTGGAAAAATAAATATAATCATAAATAAAATGTTAATTTTTAATATTTTGTTGCAAATCCTTTGCAGGCAATGACTGCCTTAAGTCTGGAACTCATTGACATCACCAGAGACTGGGTTTTCTCCTTTGTGATGCTTTGCCAGGCCTTTACTGCAGCTGACTTCAGTTGTTTGTTTGTGGGTCTTTCTGCCTTTAGTTTTGTCTTCAGCAAATGAAATGCATGCACAATCGGGTTGAAATCAGGAGACTGACTTGGCCATTGTAGAATATTTCACTTTTTTCCACCTTGGTTGCTTTTGCTATATGTTTTGGGTCATTGTCCATTTGTACACCCAATCAACTTTGCTCCATTTGACTGAATCTGGGCAGAGAGTATATCCCTATACATGTCAGAATTCATCACATCATCACTAAACACCAGTAACCCAGTGCCACTGGAAACCATGCATGTAGAGGTCTGCGCGGGACTGTTTTTTTAAGTCCCGTTCCGCCCGCTCCCGCGATATTTTCACTCTTTGTTCACCCGCTGTCCGCTTTGAATAATTTTCTTCCCGACCCGACCGTTCCTGCTAAATTAGATCTCGTTTCCAGAATCACACATTTAAATTTCCTTTACTGAAATCAAGAGAGATAGGCTGACAAATAAAAGTGTATTCTGCACAAAATTGCTTTTGTTATTTTATTCGTCTTGTCAAGAGTCTTTTATTGAAAGCAAAATGTTAAACAAATTTTGTTAAACGACAAAATTCGTTTAACATTTTGTTGCCAGCACAGTAGGGGGGGAAAAGTGTCACAGAAAATAAATATGTAAAGAAAAAAAAAAATCTATTCCTTATTTTTATTCATCTTGTCAGGATACAATTCCTTTAACATTTACAACACAATAGGAACAAGTGTCGCAGAGAGAAAAAAAAAAAGTAGGTTGTACAAAAATGGCCTATAATTTTATTGGTCTTGTCAAAATTCTAAATTCGACTAAACATCCAAATTCATACCAAATTCTTACTGAACATCTCGCTGTAAACAGTAGCCTAGGAAAAGTGTCGCAGAAGAAAAATAAATAAATAAATTCGACATCTAAAATTATAGGCTAAACAAAATATAAAGAAAACCGAGTTGAACGTTCTTCAAGGACAGCGCATCCACACTTTGCTCCATCTTTATTCTGCTCTGTCACTCATCGGCAACCTGCCTGTTCTGTCTGCGGGCCATATATTCACCACTGGTAGGCTAGCCTGCTCTGAGCATCGTTATGCACATGCTGCGCACAGACCCCGCAAATAAAACGAAGCACTGGTTCATGCGTGCAGCGCGTGCATAACAGTCTAGTGCAGGCTGTACCTGTGCGTGAATAAAGCACAGATATGCTGTTCTGAAAGGACGTCGGGAACGGGATATTGTTAGACCGCCCGCTCCCGTTCAAATTGCACCAGAGTTACCGACCGCTGCCGCGTTGTATTCGGGAATTTAATCCCGCGCCGCAAGAAATCTGGTCGGGTCCCGCGGGACAGCCGCGGGAATGCAGACCTCTACATGCATGCTCATGTCATCACACTGCTCCACCATGTTTCACAGATGATGTTGTATGCTTTGGATCATGAGCTGTTCCAAGCCTTCTCCAAACTTTCTTCTTCTTGTCTTTCTGGTACAGGTTGATCTTAATTTCAGCCATCCAAAGAATGTTTTTCCAGAAGTGGTCTGGCTTTTTTTTAGATTTTTTTTTTTTGGCAAAGTCTAATCTGGCCTTATTTGCACCTTGTGGGGGGAGGTACGTATTAAAGAGCTGTAATTCCTTAACCTTTCCTCCAATTTTGATGAGAATACCCTTAAATAAAAGCTCAAAGTGTGCGCTTTAAGCCCATATTCATTATATAACTGTAACTTGAATACGTTTTGGTCAACAGCTAAAATAATAAAAATTGTGCCTGTGTCAAAATATATATGGACCTAACTGTACCTTCCTGATGCTTATTCGTGTTTATAACTAGTAGTAGTAGTAATAAATTTGAATGTGCCTTTTTTCCTGCAGTGTGAACTAATATTAAAGAAGAAGAGATAATCGGTTCACGTGCTGCTTGAACTGAGGTGGCAATGGCAATCTATCACACTACATTAAGACCAAATTGTCAAATGTCAAATTGACATTTGTGATAAGTGTCATAATTTGAAAGCCCAGACTTTGATTCATAACAAAAGTAATAAAGCTTATTTCACAAATAATTCTTAGTGTTTATTAAGTTTTATTCATCAATTGAAAAAATACATACAAAAATAAATAAAGCAAGTAGCTGCAATGAAATGGTCCGTGTACTTTTGCGTCCATTCGTTTTTCGTTTTTTAACCCAGACGAAAAACATGAAAAAAGAATGGTTATAGTATTTTTAACTGCTATGCTGAAAACCAAAATTGAAATTAGAACCGTACACACAAAATTCTTCACGAAAAGGTAAAATATTGACTTTTTCAGATTTTTGTTTATGAATTTTTGTACTTTTAATAATCATTTGAAAAATGCACAAATTAATAAAGAAAAATGTCGATTTTAACAGGTTTTCTTTGGCCAAATTTAGTAATGCTTCTCCCGCACGTTTATTTGGAACAATGCAGAGACTTAATAAAAATATGGTTTTTAAAATAGACACAGGCAGAATCCTGGGAACTTTATCATCATGAAATGATATACTGGGATATAATTTTGTCAATTTTGTGTGCTATCTGGGTCACGGTATCGGAGAGGACCATGCATGGCATGTACCTTACATCGTGTTAGAGCGCTACACACGGTTTAATATATGGGGTAAAAATAGAAATAAAGTTGTAATCTGATACAGGCAGGCCGGTTCCTGAATCACTGAGGGTGCTTCTGAAATCAGTGATGATACTCTAGCCTTAATATACATGTTGACATATTTTTGCCCTGTTAATTAAAGCCGCATTTATATGAAGATGTCACTCCCGAAACATTGCAGTGTGCAGCTGTCACTGGTCCAACAGCATCATGAAAAACAAAACTTATTCAAATTCTGAATGGATTAGCCAAGAAAGTGCGCAAAGCGCTCTGCGCTCCCTATAATAATTATTAAAAAAAAAATATAAAGTCCTTTTGCTTTAATTGACCTTCTCTTGCTTTTTCGTTTCATTCCCTCTAGCACTCCCGTAGAACTTGCCCAGGATACAGTTATTTGCAAAGAAATATGTAATGAGTATTTCATACATGTTTTTAGGCGTGAAAAATTATTAAGATCATAAAAATATCGAAGCAAAAGGTTTTCATAAAGCAGTTATGGTAGTAGCGCGAGATGGCACTATAGTGTCTGTAAGAGACGCTAAAAAAGGTAGAAATTAAACTTAGCATTTAGCCTACATACATTAAAAAACAAACTTTTATGATTTTTAATGTAATCGGAATTTTGAATAATGAAAATCTGTTTGTGCCTGCTTATTCTATTCATCAGTGTTTGGACCATTAAAGAAGAAACCGCATTTTCCGTATTTCATTTCTGGGTTAAAAAACGAAAAACGAATGGACGCAAAAGTACACGGACCTGAAATGATTTCTTCATTTGTATATTTAAAAAAAAACAAAAAACAAAAAACAAAAACTAAAAACAAAACAAAATAAAAAAAACACAAAAAAACAAACAAAACAAAACTGTATTTAAAAAAAAAAAATCTAATTAACTTAAAATATCAATTCAACTTGCTGCAAAGCATTTCTGAGTTTACTTTTCTGAGTTCACCTAACTCAATTTACTGAGTAAGGTCACATTTCTCTTTACTTGCACTCTTTTGTTCAGCTGATGTAGTTTTAATAGTTAAAAACACTTAAACTACTAACTTGAAAAGTTTTCTTGATGAGCCTCAGTCAAAGTATGCTCTGGAGATGTGGGTTTACTGAAAAAGGTGTTTTTTTTCCTAGTTACTAAATAAAGCTTCTTGGGAATAAAGCATCTCGGGTTACGCATGTAACCATGGTTCCCCGAGAGGGAATGAGATGCTGCGTCCCCTAGGGGAGGTCATAGTCAGGTGACATCATAGGCGTCATCGGCACCTGTGATGTCATAGGAGGGAGCCCAGAAGAATAAAAGGGCACTTGCGGAATGCGTCACCAACTTGGTTGTCTGAAGGAGACGTAAACAGGCAGGCCAAAGGCATGGCAAAGGGCTCGTTCCCTCTTGGGGAACCATGGTTACATGTGTAACCCGAGACGTTCCCCTTCTAGGGAACTCAACGCTGCGTCCCCTAGGGGACACACTGGGAAACGAAATGCCAACTATGCCATGCTGAGGCACATGCCTGTCCACCTGGTGAGAGAGCACCAAAGAGGTGACAGATATATATCAAACCTTTCCTCAGAAAGGGGCCAAGCCACTGATGCCTCGGGCTGCTCACATAACTTGGCAGAAACGAGGGAGCCCGACTCCAGATAAAGGGGACATCCTAACCAAGCTAGGAACACAACCATCCTCAGATAGCTATGCTATGTGAGCAATACTAGCCTGGATACATAAGACCATTAGGGAGGCTAAACTAGAAGCCTCTAGAAGAGCTCAAAGAGATCGCTACTAACAATCCCAGAGTAAGGAGAGTAGCTGCTGAGCTAGAACACAGCTATCCTTAGATAGCTATATCCTAAGGGTCTTATGAAGGCTCATAGACCAAGAATAAACAATACACAGCTAGTCTAGATTGCCAGGTGAGGCCTTCCTCCAAAGCTGCCCAGATCGCAGAGAGTGGGCTATCTACTTACAACCCTAGCAGGGGAGATAGCACTGTCTAGGTAAGGGCTCAAGGAGACTGCTACTTAAAGACCCTAAGAAGGGGAGCAGTCACTGAGCTAGCACATAGATATCCTCAGATAGCTATGTACCTAGGAAGGGGCTACTAGAAGGGGGACCGACTGAAACCACCCAGACCACAGAGAGTGGACTGTCTACTTACAACCCAAAGAGGGGAGACAGCACTGTATAGGTAAGGGTTCAAGGAGACCACTACATAAAAGCCTCAGCAGCGAAGCAATCACTGAGCTAGCACATAGCTATCCTCCGATGGCTAGGCTCTAGTTAAAAGGACCACTGCAAAAAAACTATACTGTCAAATAAAGAAAATAAGAACAAATAATCTAACTACAAGCAACAGCACAAATAAATACAATAGAGCAAAGATACAAATAAAATAAACTGCATTTCAGTTTTTTTTTTTTTGGTAGGTTTAACAGTTTTTTGGTGCAGAAATTGAATAAAGTGATCAAATGTAAAAATAAAATTGCATGACTGTATAAATTAAAGATGAATCTTTATTAAAGTTACAAAAATCAAGAGCAGTGAGTGATTACCTTGTTTTGCTGTTTGATTAACATATTAACAATATTTGATTAATATTTGTGCACGTTGTGGGTTTGCATGCTTTGGATGAGCGCACACACAAGTCTTTTCACTGTGCGTGAGTTCGCGTCTTCTGGCTCATGCATGTTTAAACTGGCCATTCTTAAATGAGTTTAGTAAAAAGATAGCAATGTTCAGGTCTCACCTGCACACGCGCGCTATCAATGCCTGGGTGATGACGGCATAAATGGCTGGCCATATTCGAGCATACGGTACTCGCACTGAACAAAGTGTAACTGGTTTGTCCTCCCCCCCCCCCCCCATCGCTGTTGTTGTAATGTATTGGAAAGACAGAGTGCGTATCCATCGACGGAAACATACATTAGCCAAACTCTGTCTGTTTTACGTATTATTTATAACAAACCATATTACAGATGTGTTGTCAGATTTAAGCTGAATCACGGTGCTAGTGCGTACCAAACCATGTGTGGAGAACGGTACGGTTCGATTTTTTAGGGCCGTTACACCCCTAGTAAGCAGTGGCCATAACACTAGAGAGATAGTGTTATGTAGTGTCAAATAGCAGTGTCAAATAGTGTTATATAGTGTCAAATAGCAGCTCCCTCACATAAGGCTGAAGATTGCCCAGGCTACGGAAGTGGGCCATCTACTTAAAATCCAGAAAGGGGGGACAGCACAGTCTAGGCAAGGGGCTCAAGGAGACCACTACTTTAAAACTAGGGCTGTCAACATTAACGCGTTAACGCATGTGATTAATCTAAAAATTTTAACGCGTTAATATTTTTTTAACGCAATTTAATCGTTTGATAAGGTTTGACCCCAACTTCTTGCCGTCATCGCAGCGCGGAAGGTTATCTGTCATTGTGTGATAAGGGTACTGCGAACCAGTGTTGCCAGGGTCATGGTTTTCCCGCACAATTGGGCTATTTTGAAAATGCAGTGATGGGAAAACTTACAGAGCCGTGGGTTGCGGGGGTTTTTTTTGACTACTTTTATAATGTACCGCGGCTGCCCAAAGTTTATATAGACAAATAAAAATTAAAATAGATCCTTTTACTAATGTGTATTATACTTGGAATGTATACCTGGGAACTTAAGAACGGAGAGGCTGTTGGTTGTGTGAGATTCAGCCAGAGCATACATGTTAAGGCATTTACACAGCAGAAATAAACATGACAACAGCCACTATAGATTATTTAAGATAATAAACACACGATTACAATAGGATATGGTTTGTATGTGATTTTCTTGAGATTTGGATATTTTCATAATAATGAATGTGTACATCTGAAATGCTAATTTGTACAGCGATAAAAGGCTCTAAATAGCATATTTTAACAACAGTAAACAACAAAATTCCACATGAGATCGCAAACGTTAGTTATTACAAACACTCAATGGTGGTTTAAAGTGAGTTTTGAGTAAAAGTGTACTATTAATTTCTTAAATTGTCTTGATGCTAATGTTAGCTCTAATGCAACTGCAGAACAGGTTCATTTCTTCTTCATAATGCATTTTGTCATAATACTTCACGTAAGGTCGCAAGAAAACGTTATGTTGTATTTATTTAGAAATGCTTTTGATAATAGTTGGGTAAATGTATACTGGGATTGAAGCGATGTGGCTTGGTAAACATTTTATTGCCAGTATAAAGGCTGATAATGGCTGAATAAAAACAGAAGAATAATGATAAAAGAAAAATAAGGATTATGTCTCATACCTGGCGGAGGTGTTAAAGGTTCTGTTTCCTTAAACTAGTTTGTCATGCATTTCTTTAATTCAACACATTTACAGGTAAATCCTAGTATTTTAAATTTGCGATTAATCGTGATTAATCACAGTCCATGTCTGTGATTAACGCGATTCAATTTTTTTTAATCGATTGACAGCACTATTTAAAACCCTAAAAGGGGAGCAGTCTCCGAGCTAGAACACAGCTATCCTCGACTCGAATGGTACTCAGAAGCACCATTTGAAGAAGATGACGTACTGTACACTGTCAAATAGGAATAGGCTACATACATGTAGGCTAACACCAAATGTAATCGTAATTTATTCTCTCCTTGTCACTAAAAGAAATAAACATTTTAAAACTTAACATTGGTGTATGGCTTGAATTACATTGAATGTGATGTTCGTTGTTGGAAGTTTTAATTAGCGAATAGCGCAGGCTATTTTCCCTTATCAAAAGTGCGAGGGTCGATTGCTGTCTTTTCAAAACTGCGCGGGTCATGACCCCCCTGTCCCCCGCATCAACGGCGCACCTTATCTAGGCTACATTATTGCTAGTTGCTACACTAGCATAATAGAGGGAAAAAAAAATTCTCCTGTCTCTACATCTCCACAGGCCTCTTCCTTTGTGGCTGGTGATGTTGTTCTGGACCACCATGTCAACAATGCTCTTGTTCCATTCAAAATAAACTTGATTGTCTACCTGAATGTTCTCAAACTTCAATTATGAAAAATGTTTGGACATTTACATGTAAAGAACCAAAGTTTTCCAGAAGGACTACAAATTTGAGCTATCATAGCACAAAATTTATAAATATATCAGTGTATTGACAAACACTTTAGATCTGTTTCCTGGCTTCTCTAAAGGAGAGGTCATGATTTCTTACATGGCCAATTTGGGATTTCCATTCTTCCTTTGTCATTACACCCCTTTTTCTACCCACTCCACAACCTTGTAAATTCTTTCTTGCTCTTTGTACATTTTCCCCTTTATTTGATAAACGTGTAAACAATTAGAAAAATTTCAGTTTCCAGGGTTGTGTGTGTATTATTAATCAAGCAGTTATTAGTTTGGGGCCAAATGAAAATATACCATGTGCATTTGATAATGACAAATATGAGTTTTGTTTGTTGTGTTTAGACAAATGTTACATAAATGTTTGTGATGTGTAAAACCAACAAAAGGAGATACAATTGCTTTTTTTGCAGATATTTTAAAGTATTGGTTGGTTGTATTAACTATTATGAAAACATTTGAGAGTTTTATGCACAGTGTTTTCAGAAAACTACTTGCATGATTTGTAATTTGTATGGAATGAATGAAAACTTACAATCTGTTTAGGACAATTAAAAAGTGATAAGATCACTGCGTGAACGCTTTTGAGAATAGTGACCTGAGTTTGGAGAAATGTGTTAAATCGATTGAGAAAACCTGTAATAGAGAGAATTGGTCCCTAAAGTGTTACCAGAACCTTTAACAGAAACCAGCAGCAAAAACTCATGTGGAAACATGAACAATGTCAATGTCAAACACCACAAACATACTACTTTCACATCTATCTTTTTTTTTCTTTCTCATCTTCACCAAAGAAAAGAAAGTACGTAAAAAAACACTTTTTTTTCAGTGGTTTGGTGATGGTCTCAACAGATGGGGTAAAAAACACAGGGTTTGGTAATTCAAGACAAGAAGTGTGACTACAAGATGCATTTACGTATACAATATTTGCAAGATGCATTTGTGTTTGTAAAGGTGTGACTCATAAGGCCTAAACAATGAGAAGGTTTTGTGAACCTACTGTGTATTGTAGGGTCTGTTGATTCCGTGGAACAGTTGTCCTTAGCTATAAAGCCCAGGAGCAAATTTGGGTTATGATTTTAAGAACTATGCTTGTCTACTACCTTCAATAAATACTTTTCTTTCTTTTTTTTTTTAATACAAAAAATTGTAATAGATTTATTACAACATGTCCAACCTATATTTCCATCTGACTCAGGTTGAGATTGACATCAAAAAACACCACAGTAAGAAGAAATTTAAGTGCAATCAGTAGTCCTACTCAGAATAAATGCCAACAGAATTCCACATAAAGCTCAGCTGATTTCACAATTTTACTGCCCTTTATTCACAAAGTTCTACCAGTTGCATATATTTAAATCAATTCAGCAGATTTTTTTTTCCCACAATCAGCACAAAACAATGCATAGATTCCATGTGGGCCTATCGCACAGGAACTAACAAAGCAGCAAATATCTGTCAAATTTGAGGTCATACATACATGCACAACTAAGGAGGATTCCAAAGCACTGTTCTCTTTTTGTTTAAGTAGTAACCCACAAATAATTTTATTTTCTGTGCAGACCCCCAGCTGTGTCATGCAGAACAGTAATGGCTAGTGACCACACCACTGACACCTACCAATAACACACACAACTGTGAAACAAGCTCTTCTAAGATCATGAGTGCATATCAGGCAAGGACAGGAGGATCTACAGTAAATGCAGCCTTTAATTTCATTAAGCCAAAACAAAGGTAATCCACAGGATAAAAGAATGGGTTTGCAAAACACAGCAAATCAAGAAATTGTGGAGCAATGACCAAAGGTGTGTATACATGCATTTAAAAAAAAAAAAAAAAAAAAAAATGCTGAACGAATGCAAGAATACTTTCCCCGTGAATGCCCCTTTACTCTTCTCTTTTCAGTTAACACAAATGATATTACTCAGGTAAGAAAGATTTCTCCATGTTATAAGTAGTGCATTATAATTACTTGAGTGAATTCACAATTATTTTCCTTGCTAATCAACTCCCGATTTAGGCTAACTCCTGATTTAGCTACATATTCATGTATGTTAATTTTGCAGAGATTTAGGCTACCACACACAGAAAAACAAGGGTTTAAAATTGTACCTTTTTGGGTACAACAGCTTGTCCCTGGAGGAGTACCCTTAAAAGGACATATTTGTACCTTACATATTAATACCTTAAGATTACGTATTACTACTCTAAGGTACTAATATGTACCTATTAGGGGTAAAAAAGGTACAACTATGTCCTTTTAAGGGTACTGCTCCAGGGACAAGCTGTTGTACCCAAAAAGGTACAATTTTAAACCCTTATTTTTCTGTGTGCATGTTCATCGAAGAACATATTTTCAGCAAAATTATCAATCTTATATAAAGATAATGTTCTACTTTATAAAACATATTAAACATGGCCTGATAATCTCCTGCATATAAGGCATGTCAAAAACAAATATTGCTTACATGAAGCATTCATTAAATATTTGAGATCATTTAAAAAAAACTACCTGTGAACTAGGCCTATTTTTTTATTTATTTTATTTTATTTATTTATTATTATTATTATTATTATAATATTTTTTTTTTGGCTCAACCTCAAAAAAACCACTGCAGAACAATTCTCTGGATACTTTAGATCAATAATTATCAAAAATGTCACTTTTGAACTTTTGCATTTGGACAGCTATAACAGGGTCTTGATCTAGTGTACCCAAAAGCCTATAAATCCTAAAATATAACTCAAAACTCAGGCATCATGATTCTAAACAAGCATGCAAAATTGTATGGAGATTGGGCAAAAACTGGCACTATAATAGTTGTAAAGGTTAAAATCACTATATTTCTATGGTAAATTCCCTGAAATTGCAATTATAACCACTACGTGGCAGCAGAGGTACATTCATTGGCTCATTCTACTAACTAATATACTTCTTTTCTCAGTTTTTACTGTTGGTTTACATTTAGACATTACAGCATTATTATTATTACATATTACAAATATGCCACATCATGATTATACACAACTGAGGGACTCATATGCAACTATGAAAGAAGGTTCAAATGCTCAATGATGCTCCAGAAGGCAAAACGATGCATTAACAGCCAGGGGTGTAAACTTTTGAACAGAATGAAGATGTGTACATTTTTCTTATTTTGCCAAAATATTTTTTTTTTCCATTTAGAACTGCCCCTCAAGAAGCTGCAGAAGATACTTAAGTGAATAATAAGTGAAATTTACCCTGACCTTCAAACTCAAAAATTTTCACCCACCGGCTCCCAATGCATCGTGTTTCCTTCTGGCGCATCACTGAGCATTTGAACCTTCTGTAATAGTTGCATATGAGTCCCTCAGTTGTCTTCAGTGTGAAAAAATCAAAATCACACAGTCATTGTTGGAAAGGGTTCAAATACACAAAAATGCTGAAAAACCAAAGAATTTGTGTGACCTGAAGGATTTTTCTGAAGAACAGTGGGCAGTTTAACTGTTCGGGACAAACAAGGGACCCATGAACAACTATCACTAAACAAACAAACAAAAAACAAAAAAAACAAAAAAAACACACAGCTGTGGATCATACAGGAAACAACACAGTATTAAGAATCAAGTGTATGTAAACTTTTGAACAGGGTCATTTTTATAAATTCAATTATTTTCTCTTGTGGACTATATGTAAACATCTTTTATGTGAAATATCTTATTCAGGTCAGTATTAAATAAAAAATAACATGAATTTTGTATGATCTCTCTTATTTTGGTAAAATAATTAACATTTTGCATATTCTGCAAGGTGTATGTAAACTTCTGGTTTCAACTGTAAGTGTTAGTAATGCTTCTCATGCTCTGAAACAGATCAGTATTTGATATTTGAAACATCATGGTCTAATGCTCACAAGCATTTGTTTAAGGCTGTCTACGATAAAATGCTTGATTATTTAATCATCCATTGTTATAAAAATATTTGACTCTTTATAAATCAATTAATCAATCAATAGAATAGAATAGAATAGAATAAAAATTCTCACAAAACAATTAAATTGTTTAGCCATGAAAGTTCAATAACACATTTAACTCCAGGTCACTGCTAGGCTTTGATTACATTGTTTGGCCTAACCACAATGACAAACTCCAACTGTTATCAGGCGACAGTTTATGTGGTCCTGTGATCTTCACTGCAGGCAGTTTTCCACTGCCTAATACACATGGTTTCGGAACAGTTTTATAGGAAATATTGCTGTAAAATGGAAAATACAAATTAAGTATTTAACATCTCAATGAGGTTTTTGAAATCACACAAACATGCTTTAAACTACTGTACACAGGCATGTGCCCACAAGCACATGCAGTGCTGTTATAAACTGTTTTGTAGCGATCAGCTATCCTGTTAGGCTTGACATGTGACAGATCACAAAGCTGACAATGCAGAAATGTTTTGTCATAACATAAAATCAGTGGCCCTGATGTAAAATCCATAAATATAGGTGGTGGAGACTTTTCAGTTGTGATACTGAGAAAATAAGACATGACTGATGGATGGATGGATGGATGGATGGATAAATAAATAAAATAAATAAACTAAAAGTTCATTAATAGAAAAACTTATGTAAACTCAATAACTGATTACTAAGCATAACTGAATCAGTTACAGCTGATTTCTTTAATTCCCACCATGCTTTCCTTCAGACTTTGTAAGGAGAGTAAATGCTGAAATGAAATATTATTTTGTGTGTTTTTGCACAAGATTAATATAATTGTTGGTGCAGCCATCCCCAAAAGAGCTGGGAATGACGGTTCTCATAACGGAGGATAAAAACTTAACACACAGACAGTCAAGTTCCATTTGGCCTGCGTGCACACTACAATGAGAATGAGCAGTGGCCATTTATTAATGATTGCGCACCGGTGTGTCACCCCACCCACTTCCAGAAACTAGGTCACAGGGTCAATTGAGAACATATACAATGACATAACTCAACACCCCCACTTGTTCTTAAATTGGCAGAGTACAACACAGTGCATCACATACCAAATAGAAAACACACAAATTTATCCTTTCTGATTCTAGATACAGGTTTAGTTAAAATATCTGCCACCATATCAACTGTAGGACAGTAATGAAGAGTTATTTTGCCATCACTGAGTACAGATTGGAGAAAATAACATCTATTGTCAATATGCTTACACCTTTGACGACATACAGGGTTTTTTGAAAGGGCAATAGCACCCTGATTGTCCTCAAAAACTGTCACTGGTGCATATTCAAGTACACTGTCCATTCCATTTATTAAATTGACAAGATACAGGCTTTCCTTTGCAGTAGCTGATAAAGTCATGTATTCAGCTTCACATGTGGATAAAGCAACAGTTTGTTGTTTCTTTGACTTCCAGGAAATAATAGGCCCACTCTCAAACTAAAACAGTAACCAGTAACACTATGCCTGTCATTCAGGTCTGCTGCCCAGTCTGCATCACTATAGGCCACAAGTTTAAGATTTGCATCATTTTTCTTGTAACACAATTCCAGGTCCACCGTGCCTTTCAAATACCTCAACACATGTTTAGCTGTAACCCAATGTTGTTCTTTTGGTACAGACAGATATTGTGACAATTTACTAACAATAAAGCTCAAATCTAGGCGAGTACTTGTCATTACATGAATTAAACTGCCAACCACTTCACAATACCTCTTTGGATCAGCAGGTTCACCATCATTGTCAAATTTCATTTTCATTTCACATGGTGTTGATCTTTGCATCATGAGTCATGTCAAATCTCTCCAAAATTTTTGTGATGTATCTTTTCTGGTTCATTTTTATTTCACCATTTGTGTAAAGTCAATGCCCAGGAAATTATATTAATAATTAATAGTCAGCTGAATTTTGAACAAAACCATTTTCAGTTAGAAAATCATGCAACATCTTATTCCAATTTCGTCCTGATTGTTTCAGACCATACAGTGACTTATTGAGCTTACACACCAATTTCTCTCCTGTTTTTAACTTAACCTCAAATCCTTCAGGCTGCTCCATATACATTTCACAGTCTATAGGAGCATGCAGAAATGCAGTTTTGACATCCATCTGATGTAACTCTAAATCATACTGCGCTGCGAGCTGTATTAGGACACGTACAGAGGGCATATCAGCAGTAGGTGAAAACATCTCGTTATAATCAATACCAGGCACTTGACTATAACCTTTTGCCACATATCTGGCCTTATATATTGTCTCATCAGGATTTTCTTTTATGGCGTAAACCCATCTGCCCCCCACTGCATGTTCACATTCAGGTAAAGTTGTTAATGTGAAGGTATTGTTCTCTATCAGAGAGTCCATCTCCTCCTTCATAGCCCACTGCTCTGATTTTGAAGAGCTCAACGCTTCCTTCAGTGTCTGGGGGACATCACATGCAACACGATAGCAATAGTCAATATTTGTTAACCCCTGATCCTCATCACCTTTTATCTCATAATCATAGTCTGTATAGTACTGAGGGGGTCTCCTTTCTCTCTTTGGATATCGAGCACTCTGACTGCTCTCACTTTCACTTTTTAAGTCGGTTTTAGCATCACACTCTGCTTTTATTTCTTGTGGGATTACTTTAGTCATGTCAAGTTTTGGTAACTGGGTTTCAGCTTTCTTCCTATGTTCAAAGTGTTCATACACATCCTCCTCTGTTTGAGTATCACATTCATTGGTACTCTTTGTAACAAACTTTACCAGCCTATTTTTGAGTACTTTCCCTGTGTCTGGATAGAAGACAAGATATGCAGGGCTATTTTTATCATAACCAACAAATATTCCCTTTTCACAGCGAGTGTCCAACTTTTTCTTGTCATATTTGTATGCATAACATTCCAACCCAAACGCTCTCATTTTGGACAGGTCAGGCTTCTTCCCAGTTATCAGGTTATATGGAGTTTGTCCAAGACGTCTATTGTAGCATCTATTTCTGATTATAGAAGCAGTTTGTACCGCATATGTCCACAACTCTTTTGGTAATTTACTCTCAATTAACATACATCTTGCCATTTCAAACAGAGTTCTCCAAGCTCTTTCAGCTGTCCCATTCTGATGGGGTGAATAAGGAGCTGAGGTTTCATATCTAATGGCGTTTTTACTAAGCAATGACTGAAACACAGATGTAAACTCTGTTCCATTATCTGATCTTATACATTTGATTTTACCATACGGTGCAACATCAGCAATGAACCTCTCTGTGGCTTTAACAGTATCACTCTTAGTTTTCAGGAAATAAGTGAACACAGCTCCTGAATAGTCATCTGTGAATGCTAAGACAAATCTGAAACCATCTTTTCCTGCTGGCTCTATAGGACCAACCAAATCTGCATGGACAAGTTCAAGTACATCTTTTGCTTTCTCATCTGGATCTCTATTTCTGTTCTGAGCAAATTTACCTTTTACACACACTTCGCATTTCAAATTGGACTTGTCAGTTTTACAGTGCCCTCCATAAGTATTGGAACAGTAAAGAAAAAATTGCTCTGTTGGCTGTGGAGTCAAGACATTTGCAAATATGATTAAAAGATGAATATGAGACAAAACTACAGAATGTCACATTTTATTATTAGCC
>JAFVLL020031320.1:0-13807 GCA_021397915.2 Tor tambroides
CAATTAATGGCAAAATGAATGTTTGGAAATGTAAACTGATATATCCTACTGACACACTACAGCAAAAGATAGAAATAACTGGCCAAAAGCCATTTTTTAGCTGGTGAAAATACTAGTGTTCTAATAATTTTGGCACAAAACATTTCATGTTGCATGATACTTCCAATATTTACTTTTATTTGTAATATTCAGTGTGTCACCGTCTCACCTGTATCCCATAACCCCCTGCTGCAGCTTCTACTGCGTTTTGTTACAGAGCTGCATTAGAGCATCTATGCACCTCGGACAGATAAGCAACAGGAGAGATTTAATTCTAAGTGGTAACAAGGAGAAGGGTTTGAGTGGTTAAAGCGGCCATGTAAGCAAACCCCTCGTCCTTTTATTCCTCTACTTTGCAGGGATGCCATATGCTGAATGGAAAAACGGAGATAAGAGAGATGGATAGAAGGGAATGAAAGAAAGAGGAACAGAGAGGAGAAGTTATCGCAAAAACTCTCTTATCTCTGCTGTCCCTTTGCCCTTTGTTCGGAAAAGCCCCATCCACCTAACAGAGTCATCATTGTTGAAGCACACACACACACACACTGAAAATGTGTGTTTCATTGTTGGTATTGTGCTTTTTTCATGTTAATTGAGATTGAGTGGCTCTCCTTGAGTGAAAACACAGCTCTGAAATGACTAGTGGAGCTTTGGGAAAGCATCATACACTAATACCTCATCTTATACAGCGCTTCTAATGAGCCACCATCACACATTCACACACACGCTCTGCCACCTATCTCTGCGTGGTAATTAATAACACTTACTCAAGAAAGCCGATGTCTGCCACGTACTACATGCACATACTCAGTTATGTGTGGCATTGACAAAGCATTAGCCATAATAAGGCTATAATCACATCATAATTACGACATAATGACTGGTTTTCACTCGTCCTCGCCCAGTGGATCCCAAATTGCAGCACAAGTGACTGACGAGCAAGCTAATAGCAAAGCCCTTCAATTGCTTTGTAATTCTCACGTTGCCTTCACTTGAGCACTGAAACAATTAGAATGGCGATTAAAACCTTGGAAATATTTTAATTCCTCTTTTCAGACACGATGCGCAAACATAACTTGTAGGAAACGCAGGTGCTTCGTGTTACTGGCACCTTTGCGGTCTTTGTTTAGAGAGGTTTAGTGTATCTGAAAGGGAGTGTTAATATTATTTTTGCAGCACTTTCTGCTTGTCAGTTTATGTTTGACATGAAAATATATTGCAAGCGAACCGATTGTTTGCACAGAAACTCTTTATTTGGAAAGTCCTGAGTTGACAATGCTGCTTCTTTCTGTGTTAATTCTGTCAACTGCAGCGGTTTCCCGGCCTCCGATAAGTTCAGTATGTGGCGGCACAAGGGGGTTGCTGTTGTTGTAAAGAGTCTTGCTATACGCTGGGGTATTTGGGAGTCACCAATGAAGGGCACCTTTATCTGCTACATACTGCTGAGGATTACTTGCACGAACAAGGCATTATCTTATAATTTTCTCTCAGGGACTGGAGAAGGACTGAAGAGACTTGAGGGTTGACAACAGCAGGGACATGAGAGAAGAAACAGAAACCTGGCATTTCTTCACTTTCTTGGAGAAGGTTAAGAGGAGATCTCAGTTTTAAAAACAGCAGTGTGATGTATCTTGGGGTGCTGTTTTAATGGATGGTTATTTTTATATGGATGATCCAGCGTTTTTTAGTGCCGCTTCATCCAGATGTGCTGTTGTAACATGCTCAGCTCTTCGCTGACTAATTAGTGGACTTTAGTGGTCTGATGAGATACTGTGAGATTTTACAGGTTTCTCAGGTCCGTACAAGCACTAAAAATACATCTGTATCGTTTCAGCTAGCTGAGAACATCCTGAATGTTGAATGACTATTAATGAAATAAAAAAAAAATGGTATAATTTTGCTGCAGCTTTACTTTTAAATTATCTTAAAGGAGGAGTTCACTCCCCCCAAAATTAGATTGTTTCATTTGCTCACCTTCATTTCTTTCTCCAGTTGAACACAAGCCATTAATAAACAGTTATTTTGAGTCAGATCTTTTTGATGAACTGGTTCATCAGTTTCACAAAAGTTGTCTGAATGATTCATTTACAAACTAGACACACTATATCACTAATCATTTCTCACTGATGTACCAAAGAGATTAAGGGTTGATGTCAGAGGGTTGTATAGTATACAACTGTATGCACTTATTTAATACTATACTATACTATTATTTTAGTATAGTACTTATTTGTAGTGATTTTGTGTCCTTTTTGAAGTTTGAATGCTTCCACTGATTGTAATTGCATGGAAAAGAATGGCATGAGGAATGACATGAGGCTGAGTAAATGCTGACAGTATTTTCATATTCAGCCAAATATGAAAATACTGTCAGCATTTACTCACCCTCATGTGTGTGTATATGTACATATATTGAAAAAAAAACAAACATCACATATATGTGTGTGTGTGTGTGTCTGTCATATTAGATTCAACATGTTTCACTTTAGTCCGGCCCCAAACTAATGCCATTGGTTGAGCCAGTGTTACTACATTGACCAGCTAAAACCGTAGTAATGTTTTAGAGTCAAAGTGACTATATATATATATATATATATATATATATATATATATATATATATATATATGTGTGACCCTGGAACACAAAACCAGTCTTAAGTCGCTGGGGTATATTTGTAGCAATAGCCAAAAATACATTGTATGGGTCAAAATTATCAAGTTTTCTTTTATGCCAAAAATCATTAGGATATTGAGTAAAGATCATGTTCCATGAAGATATTTTGTACATTTCCTACTGTAAATATATCAAAACTTAATTTTTGATTAGTAATATGCATTGCTAAGAACTTCATTTGGACAACTTTAAAGGCGATTTTCTCAGTATTGTGATTTTTTTGCACCCTCAGATTCCAGATTTTCAAATAGTTGTATCTCAGCCAAATATTGTCCGATCCTAACAAACCATACATCAATGGAAAGCTTATTTATTCAGCTTTTAGACGATGTATAAATCTCAATTTCAGAAAATTGACACACATGACTGGTTTTGTGGTCCAGGGTCACATATATATTTTTTTACATATGGAACTGGGATAGGAGAAAGTATTTTCACATTGACATGTAAGATTGTTTGCATGTGAGATTGTAGATGGAGAAGTGGGAACAGAGAGAACATTAGCCTAAGTTACTACTCTAAAATAGCAGGACCTGCAGTGTAATCATGTCATAATCAAATCACAAGATCGCTTGAGAATCAACAGATTTGACACAGAACAATCAGCATATGAGCTGAGAGACATTTAATGGATTACAGAAACAAGGAAAGAATGAATTTAAAAAAAAAAAAATCAACAATGCTGAGTGAACAGAGAAAAAAGGCTGGCGGAGCAAGACCAACGTGTCTGCACACACACATACACATACACACATTCTCGAGGGGCACATTTCCAAGGAGCTGTGAGAACCTAATCAAGGGTGACTTGACTTTGCTTGGAGGATGTGTGTGTGAGAGCGTGTGCGAGTGTGGAAGAGTGTGAGAGAGCCAGGGAATTTGCAAGTGGCAGCACAAACGGTGGGATGATTGAAAAAGAGAGAGAGAAAGATGGAAAGAGCAACCAGAGAGGGAAGTCTGGGCCTGGCACAGCTTGAGGAGAACAAGTTTGAGAAGGATGGAGAGTCTCACAGAGGGCGGTGAAGATATGAGAAGGATTTTTTTGGAGTGTGGTCATAGCATGCGGGTTGTTAGTCCGGACACTGCTGCCAGTGCAACTGCATTTTAATCAAATCTAATATCTAATATCTCTGTGTGACCGTTCAGAGAGGAAAAACACATTGTTACAGCACCAAAAATATGGAAGAGGGCTAAAAGCGAGAGTAGGCAAGAAATATGATATATCAGAGGTCTTTGAGGTGTAGCCTTACTCATCTCTCTGTCATACTCCATGGCATTTGAGGTAAAATAATTAGAAAATGGCTCCAAATGGCAGACTCTAATAAAGCCTTAGAGATGGGTCCAGGAGGCTGGAGAGATTATGGGATGTTGCCTCACAGAGAGCTGACTAATGGCGCCTGAGGTCCCAGGGAATGAAGTTTAAACCACATGGGCCTGAAAACAACAACAAGCTGTACAAAAATAGCAAGGAGAAGGATGGAAATGTCAAGCAAGCTCGTCTGAAAGATCAGAAACACTCAACATCCAGAGAAGCAGTTTTTAGCTCTAGACTCCTACACTGTTGCTTACAGTTCTTTTTGGGCATTTCTATTGACAGTATGGACTGTATATATAAAAAAAAAAAATCAAAATTATGGGGTGACAGAAAATGTGAGCCAGCTTCAAACCCGCATTGCCCACAGGACAAGACAAGCCGCCAACCTCTAGGCTACAGTTCTCAACCGTTTTGGGACTTTTTAATTGAATTAACAGTGAAACGTGTCTCCTTTCATCCACATCTGAGATAGCTGATGTTTCAGATTTAGTTTGTCACCAAGCTCCCTGAAATCAACACCTGAATATCGTCATTAGGTTTTAAAATGCACTACCTAATTAGAATCACATTTGTGAATGAGATTAGTGCTGAACAGTTATCTCGCCGGGGGCCGCTGGCCTAACCCTTTGTTAAGTGCTAAGTGAGCGGTAACAAGGTTTGTTTGCATTGCATTCGGGCCCCGGCTGAACTCTGCGACATGAAGGGATGTGTGAGGAAGGCTCTTCCACAAGAGCTGACTGAGTGCTTCAGACTGCCTGACCCTTCCTCTGGCTGCCTGACCTGCTTGTGTAATTAACTTTTACAGGGCCTATTTTAGGAGTACTGTCTCTCAAATAGCAGTTCACCAGAGGGACGAGGATATGGGTTTTAGTGCATGCAGAGGGGGGTGAAAGGGAAAGATGGAGAGTAGGAAATTCTGGATGAGATATATGGACAAATATATGGATGTGATAGTATTTGGACACTATAAATCACATTTAAAATGAAACGAAAATGAACGAACAGAATGGATTTAAAAAGAAGTGGCACGTGTGCCTGTTTTGCAATTGCTTTAAACTGGTCTCAGGGGGAATATCTACCTACCTACGATATTTTATTTTATATTTATTATAACCTAATATATGTACATTCACTAATATATTTTTACTTTTTTTTTTTTTTTTTTTTTTGGTAACACTTTATTTCGAACTTTGCAACTACATGTCAACTAGCAGTCATTAGAGTATTAGTAGACTGTCTGCTTAATATCTTCTAACACTTTATTTTGATGGGTCCACAACATTCAACATACTGACTATGAGAAACTTTGCAAGTATATGTCAGCTTATTCTACTAACCCTAAACCTACCCTAACAGTCTATTCTGAGAGTTAGATATGTAGTTGCAAATTAATGAGAATTAGTTGACCTGTAGTTGACATGTAGTTACAGAGTTACTTGTAGTTAGTTGAATGTCTAAAGTGGACTATCAAAATAAAGTGTAACATTTTTTAAATTTATCATGTATTCATATATTAAAATACAATAACACTTTTTGGTAACACTTTAGTATAGGGACCAATTCTCACTATTAACTAGTTGCTTATTAGCATGCCTATTACTAACATATTGACTGTTTGTCAGTACTTATAAAGCACATATTAATGCCTTATTCTGCTTGACCATATTCTACCACCTAATCCTACCTAAACTTAACAACTACCTTACTAACTATTAATAATCAGCAAATTAGTAGTTTATTGAGGCAAAAGTTGTAGTTAATGATTTCCTAATATCGAGAAAATAAAGTGTGACCCACTTTTTTAAGGACCAGTTAATAGTGAATATGTGTTCCCTATTCTAAAGTGTTACCCAAAATACTAACCTTAAGTGTACATAGTATTACATTTGACATGGCAATATGAGTATATTTACTTATATAATTTTATATTTATATCATAAATAGGCATTTTAAATATTCACCTTTAGTATGTGTATGTTTTTAATATCTACTTAAATATCAAATATAATTCAAATATAATATGTATTTACTTATTTATATAGCAAATTAGATATTTAGAATATTTGGTGTGTCTGTATGTGTGTGTGTGTGTGTGTGTGTGTGTGTATATACAGTACACACACACATACATACAATAAATGGCATATATTTAGGTTAAACATCATATTTGCCCCTAAATCCTTTAGAGACCATGTTAGACATTCTCTAGCACTCAGTATAAGCAATACTTTAATCTGCCTCTACAATTAATTAAGGTGGTTTTGTTTATTTCTGTTAAGCCTGGATTGTCTGCCTTAAAATGATTTTACTGTACCCAAGAGCGCAGTACAGGGTATTAAATTAAAACACAACACACAAAGGTGATTAATATCTCTGCCCATGTTAAACACGGACATTATCATGTATTCCAAATAGTTATGTTCGTCATAACAAATGATCTCAACACAATTATCTTAATTACTCAAATGTCCCACGACACTCAACACCTATGTCGTGAACGTAATGGGAGTTCTGATGCTCCTACACATTAAAGGGGCCCAATGTCCCAAAATCTCAATTTTAACAATGATAAAAGCTGAAAACAGCAAAACAATGGCATTACTAGAAATTAAAGCTATCGTGGACCTCTTTCACTGTCCATCACACGGGCACACACACACAGGTTTTAGGCTGGATGAGGAATGGCTGTTACATCTCGCCGTTTTAATTATCCTTATTGATTCCCTTGGTGCCTGCGCCGTGTTTACTCCTGGGCAATAATGCATTATGTCCGCTGCTGAATTGATGAATGCATTTTAATCTAAATCTATCTGAGTAATGCAACTCCAGAATAAATCAGAGCTCTGAGCTGGCCGCCAGCTGTCCTCGTCCTATTCCCTCGGCAATTATCCATCGCACGGAAATGGACTCGTCACTCTCTCCCATCCCACGTGCGCTTATTCCTTTTGTTTTTCAAATAGAGTCTCCCAGGCACAAACGAACAGAAAGGATCAACTTTGGTGGTTTTTTTTTTTTAAATGATAAAAATAGGTCACCCCTTTTGGGAACAAGAACAGAAAAAAGCTACGAGAACTAGTACCTGATTAACAAGATTGCAGGAACGCATTACCACTGAAGTCATTCTTTTTATGTTCAGCTCTCATGTTTTGAGTTCTGACAGAATACGGATGAATTTTAGTGTCATTTACATTCTTGTATGCAGTTTGCATATGGTAAATTGTTTGATAATTCAAAACCGCAGCATATCAAGGGCTGTATGAAATTTCTTTGGTTTGACTATCATGCTATCTGATTTCAATGCAGTACAACTGTCTTCTACAAAAAAAAAAACTTCTTTGTTTCCCTATAAGCAGCTTAGCCCTGAAGCCCATTAAAAAAGGAGCATATCATAGTCGGTGGATTTGAGTTGATTTGAGTTTTCAAAAGTTTGTCTGATTTTCCACAGCGTTCCTTTTGTTCCTTAATGAAATGCACCGGCTTACCCTGTTGCTTGACACAGTATGTGAACAGAACAGGCCAACATCGCCTATGAGCACAAAGGGAATAGGATTTTGTCATTAATTATGTCTTTCTGGCCAAGAGAGCAGAGGGGGTCTAACATGATTATAGAATAACAAACCTCTGTATTTGGAGTTTTGTTTAGCTTAATTGTTGGCTGTTCCCCAGTGTTCTGGACTAAAACAGCCAGCGCGTTCTGGCTGTTTTTATGTTTTGAACGATTTATCACTGTCATTATTGAGTAAATGATGGTAATTTGGAGGAATGTGCTGTGGGATTTGTCAAAATCAAGCTAGAAGGCTGATGCACTGATGAGTAACCGCTGCTGCTGCTGCTTCTACTGTAGAAGCTTTGCCTTCATTTATTTATTTATTTGCCTTTTCTTAGACTTGCAGTGACATGCAGTCTTGGGATCTATACTGATGTTAATTAGTGTCATACAAGACACCTGATCTTTATTCTTTGAAGTGTTGACGCAATGCTGCCCACTCAAAAGCCACAGAGAGTAATTAGGTTTCAGATGTGGAGGACTTATTGTATTGGATCCGTGAGGAGGTAGTGGGGAGCTGGGTGCTGGAGTGTAGCTGACGTCTTTCCCCCAAAGCAACCCCCAGACATGTTTCAGATGAGTCACCCCACTCCCTATCTGACAGCCTTTAATTCCATCTAGACTTAACGATAGCAAACCGAGATCCGCCACTCCTACCGCCGGCGCTGGGTCTATTCCCAAACGCTCACCGACGATCCCCATACAGTGGAGCAACTGTAGCATTTCTCTGCAGAAAACGGGCAGCTCATTAAACTTACATCTTTTTCTCTTCAGCAGCTCCTTTCCTGCTCCTCGGCCCTCTCTCATTCTTAGTTAAGTGCCTCGCAGTTGCCTCGGCCATTGATGCCTTTGTGTGCTTTCAAGATCCACTTCCCTTCATCTGCACTTTGAGTTCCGTGCATATGGGAGCCCGTTGACCTCCTGTTTGATATGCTGTGTACAGGCTTGGTTTCGCCTGGAGGTGTAGTTATGTTCGGCAGAGGGTCCCGGGTCTGCACTGGACATATGCTGAGCTTGTGATCCGCCTGACTCAAGGGCAAAAGCCTCTCATCCATAAAATATGCAGGTCAAAGGCAATAACTCCATTTTGCCCAACATATGTTACATATCTCACTGAAAAAAGGCACGCAGGATTTGGCGTGAAATGCTTTCGGTTTGAACTACGATGTGGAGAGGTGTGCTACAGGCATAAATCATGCAAAAATTACTCGTCGTTCCAAACCTATATGTGACCCTGGACCACAAAACCAGTCTTAAGTCACTGGGGTATATTTGTAGCAATAGCCAAAAATACATTGTATGGGTCAAAATTATCCATTTTTCTTTCATGCCAAAAATCATTAGGACATTAAGTAAAGATCATGTTCCATGAAGATATTTTGTAAATTTCTTACTGTAAATATATCAAAACTTCATTTTTGATTAGTAATATACATTGCTAGGAACTTCATTTGGATAACTTTAAAGGCGATTTTCTCAATATTTAGATTTTTTTGCACCCTCAGATTCCAGATTTTCAAATAGTTGTATCTCGGTCAAATATTGTCCGATCCTAACAAGCCATACATCAATGGAAAGCTTATTTATTCAGCTTTCAGATGAATTATAAATCGCAATTTCGAAAAACTGATACTTAAGACTGGTTTTGTGGTCCAGGGTCACATATGATTTTCAACTGTTTTTGCCCATCCAGTGAAAGTCATTAGCGGACTGATAAGCCTTCATTGAAACACGTAAATCGATTACACTGAGCCCAATCAGACTGAAATTTCAAGCAGTTTTAAAGGAGCTGTGTGTGTAAAAATTAAGACTGGTAGAATTATTTTATTTTTATTTTTTTAACACACATGTAAACATGTCAGTTAGATTGCAACATTTGGTGTTCATATAAACAGAACGTTCAGAATCTGAAATCTGATTGAATTCATTCTGATTGATGACAATTAGTGCATGTAATGGGGAGTTTCATTGTATGGACAAAAAACAGGCATTTTTGAAATATCTTTGTATTCTGTCGAGGAAATTAAGTCATACAGGTTTGGAACGACATAATGATGAGTAAATGATGATAATTTTCATTTTTCTGTGAACTATCCCTTTAGATTACTTTGGGTTCAGCTCCACAAATTAGCAGCAGCATAATGAAGAGTTTTGCAATCGCTCATATTCCAACAAAAGCCTTTTTTCTTCATTATAAAAGATATGAATGCCTACACAACAAGAAGTTGCAAGTAAGCCATGCTGTGCCATCTGAAATCACCCACAGCCTGCCTCACAGCTGTGAAACAAGCCAACAAAAAATGACAACAACAACAACAACAATCACTCTCATGAAGAGTCTGACGGGCAAATCAATTTCCTGCTTTATGTCTGAAATTGGGTTTAGTTTCCTCTCAGAATTAGCTAACTCTTAGGCTAATTAACTTCCGCATGTGTAGAACAGGCTGAGAGGGGGATGTAATTACCAACTTCAGGTTTATCCATCTCAATAAGCAAGAATAATGAGAGCGGTTCTGTGAAAGGGAACAGGGAGGGGAATATCACTTTACAATTTCAAGACCGTAGAGTTGTTTGGTATTGTAACCACCCCCTCTACTGCCACCACCGCGGCTTGCTAACAATCCCAAAGTGCACACACGTTTGCTCACTTTTTTTTTTAGATTTCTCCAAAAGTGCTCTTGCAATGTCAATTGCAATGTTTTTGATGTCATTCGTCAATTTGATTAGTCACGTTCTCATTTGCAGTGTGATATAATAAAATAGCCCATGTTGACACCTTCATCATTGACTTTGTAATGTCTTTGCAAGTCCTCATTCTCAACACCATACCATCGTGATGACAAGCTGTCCATCCGTTTGATGGGCCGTCCAGTGGCTATGATGTATCAGACTGGGCGTCTGAAAACAAGCTGATTGACAGCTTACCGCCAGCCCCTTGAGACGAATCCCAGCTCCAATTTCAGGTGGTTGGCGTGTGATAATGATCTGTCTCTGCATATGACGCCGTTCTGACCACTTGAACACAACTTTAACCTTCTTACGACAACAATAGAAATGACATTCTATCTATCTATCTATCTATCTATCTATCTATCTATCTATCTATCTATCTATCTATCTATCTATCTATCTATCTATCTATCTATCTATCTATCTATCTAAGGTGATAAAGTTGAGGAGGAACATCTGGAAACTTTTTATCCAAAGATTTTAATTCAGTGCAAGACCAAACATATAATTTCCTATGTAAAAAAGTGCCATGATGACAAATTAAAAACCCACGTCATTGGCTTTTCTGATTTGTTTTTAACCTTTAATGAATTGTGAGCGTGTTTTTCTCTCTTTTCTCTGATGTTTTTTTTTAATCCTTTGTTTTAGATGTGGCAAAGCCTTTGTTGTACTTGAACCTGTCATCCAGCTTGGTCACAAAGGAATTAAATAACAAGGATGATGATTCGCTTGTTTTATTCAAGCGTAAATTAGCTGAGGGAGGAGGAATTTGGGGGCGTATCTGATTCGGAGGTTGTTAGAGAACTTCCTAGTGCGTTAAAGTGTGATGTGAAATGAGACAGTGAAGTTTTCTGTTTTGTCCTCATGTACCTCCACGTCTCCTTGTCTTGAATGAGACACAGTCATTAACGAACCTTCCCTGATGTCAACCTACTTAATAACTGGGGAGTGAAAATCCAATCCTCAAAAACATCCACGCTGACGTCTTTGAAGCCACCTCAGGGAAAGCAAGCTGCCGTACCGTGCATTTCATGACCTCCAGCAAAACACTTTCAGTCTGGGATATACTTCTCCTGTACGTGTGTGTGTGTGTGTGTGTGTGTGTGCCTACAGGGCTTTCTCACTGGGACTCAGGTGTGTGGGTTGATAGAGAGAAATGAAGAATTTGTATCCGCATAGAAAATCATAATTTACTGTCTCAACCCAAGCTAACAGAGAAATAATTGCTAGTCTCACCATACACACACAAACACACATTAATTCAGCTCCAATAAGACTAAAAAGCTCTCCTGTTTCATTTCTATTTTTGGAGATAGCCTAAATGTAAAGTGTTTTTGGAGGTAATATGTTTTTATGAGGTCATGTTTCATTTACTTCAATTCCTCTGTCATCCATGAATGATTACTTACCTGTTTTCTTGTTGTGTTGCTTATGCAAGCACAGAAGAAAATCAAAAATTATTTTTATTTTTTTCCTCTGGCTGTGTACTTAAACAATACAATATGAAACAAACAGCCACATGTAAGCAAAGCTATTTCAAATACAGCTGTCAGTTGTGATCTTCATCATTCTAATTAATGAGATTAATTGCTTCTTAACTAATAATGACTCAGGCTAAATGAGAGGCAATAATTACAGCCTGGCTTGCCATTATTAAGTATGTTTTAAAAGCTGAAAATCTTGTAAAAACCCATCCAAACAGTCTTCACACTCGAGTTAGAGATCTGCAGCAAAGTCTGCATTAGAACAAACTACTGTAGCTTCATCTCTTATGACAATTTTATGACCAGAAATTAATCGGAGGAAATGAAATTAGTCATATTACAGTCATATGAAGGATATGACATATTAACGGAGACTATCAGATTTCCTGTGTTGGCCCGGGCAGATGGGATTGAGTCTTCTCTGATGTGTCGCTTTGTGTAAGGAAAGGGGTCACAAGACCCAGTTAAGCTAATAAGCAAGTCATATGGACAGACGGACAGCATTTCAGTGTGTTTAAACAGAGGCTTGTTGTTAGCGGTGATCAAGACCCTCGCTGTAGGCGGAGGAGGTTCGGGTCTGTCTGGGTCGCAGAGGGGTCAGTGGTACTGGGTGGCTTCTTTGTCTCTCTTGCATTTCCTCTGGAAACTTTTGATCTAACACTAGGGTTTTCGTCCCAGCGGTTTGTACAGAAGATTTATGTTTAAATATAAGTAAATATAAACCATATAAATCAATTGAACCCCTTGATCTAATGTTCTCTTTCATTTTTAGATGTGTGGAGAGAAAAAAAAAAAAATGGAAGTATGTTTTTGCCAAAAAAAGAGACACTTTATCTTACAGTTCTACCTTTTTTGCTTATTTTTTTTTCTCATAATTGCGAGAAAAATCTGAATTGCAAGATATCAATTCTCAACTCAGAACGTGTTTTTTCTTGCAAATCCAAGTTTACATCTCACAAGTTATATATTTCTTTATCTGAAATTTGCAAGGTTAAACCTTAAAAAAATACTTTTTTCATAGTATTCTGAATTTACGAATTTTATCTCTATTTATTTTTTTAGAAAAAAAAATAAATAAGGGTAATTGCAGCTTTTTATTTCACAATTCTGACTTTTCTCATTGCATTTGTGAGTGTATAGCTCACATTTATGAGCAGGGATTTTATGCACTTATTTTTGTGGGGCCACGAGGGAAGGTGGGGTGTGGCCTCGTCATGTGACACACAACAGCCACGATATAACACTGTATAACTGATGTAGGCTTATTGGTTTTAGAACAATCTAACCAGAGTTCAAGCACTCTCAAAAACCATTCTAATCACTAAAGCTCACTGTGAAATTAATATCTTACATGTAGAATTCAGTGTGCGCAGAGAAACAAATCAGCAGCGTTTCAGCAATGACTCGTCTGAAATGCCTCTGATTGGCCATTGCATTCATAAGCTCAACAGAATCACGTGTGATTGGTTGTAATGCGCAACGCTGTAAAAATGTTCTTCTTTTTGAAGCTGCATTCAAAATTCACTTGGCTCAAAAATCGTTTGAATGAACATGACACCTCTGATTCTGAATTTATATATCTCTCTTATATACTCTTTTATCAAAATTGCGAGTTCAAATCTGCAATTCTGACTTTTTTTCTCAGAATTCTGAGTTTACCTTTCACAATTCTGTTATTTATTTATTTATTCTGCCATGGAATAAAATAAATAAATAAAAACAGGGTAATTGTGACTTTTTATTTCACAATTCTATCTTTTCCCCTTGCATTTGCAAGTTTATCTCTCACAATTCTGATTTTATATGAAAAATGTGTGTTTATGTTTTTTGTTTTTTAATCTCAAAACGTGCAGTGACGAGCAAGTAGCTGTACAAAGCTCTTGAAAATACTGAATTATGTTTTGCAATTTTCAGTTTTTTGTTGGTAGTGTCAGGGGGTGCTTAGATCACCTGAGAAATATAACTATGAATCAAACATTGTGACATTAATGACAATTCCCTCTTTGTCTGTGTTTGTCTGT
>JAFVLL020031321.1:0-15849 GCA_021397915.2 Tor tambroides
GCCGCATGGTAGACATGATTACGGAGGCGCGAGCCCCTTCTACAAGACGCCTGTACGCCTGTAAATGGGCAGTGTTTGAGAGATGGTGTGAATCGAATGGTCGAGACCCGGAAAATTGCCCCGTGTCTGACATTCTGGATTTTTTGCAACAACGAATGGACGACGGCAGTATGCGCTCCACGCTTAAGGTTTATGTTGCAGCTATATCAGCATTTCACGCCGCTATCGACGGGCACTCAGTGGGAAAACACGATCTAGTCATCAGATTTTTGAGAGGTGCGAGAAGACTGAGACCCTCTTGCCCTCCTACAGTTCCATCCTGGGATTTGGCTCTGGCGCTAGCCCTCCCGCCCTTCGAGCCACTTCAAACTGTTGGCTTGAGGGAGCTGTCGCTTAAAACCGTGCTGCTGCTCGCTCTTGCTTCGGTCAAGCGCGTGGGGGATTTGCAAGCGCTCTCGGTGAATGCGGACTGCATGCAGTTTGGATTGGGTGATTTGTAACGTCACACTCAAGCTGAGATTGGGCTACGTGCCTAAATCGCTCTCGACACCGTTCAGAGCGCAAGTGGTGGCGCTTTCTGCTTTCACTCCAGAGTCGGCGGCTTCATCGGATGGCGCTCCTAATCAGGTGAGTTTACATCGACCGCACGGCTCAGTTTCGGCAATCCGAGCAGCTATTTGTATGCTTTGGAGGCAGCACTAAGGGGCAGCCTGTCTCCAAACAACGGCTATCACATTGGGTGGTTGAAGCTATTGCCTTGGCATATTCGAGCCGGGGAATGGAATGTCCTATTGGTGTCAGAGCCCATTCGACGAGGGCGGTTGCCTCCTCGTGGGCGTGGACTAAGGGCGGTTCGATCAAAGTTATTTGTATGGCGGCTGGATGGACTTCACAGAATACCTTCGCCAGATTTTACAATTTGGATGTGTGGTCATTAGCCTCACAGGTCTTGTCGGTGAGTATGACCCATGGTTCTACCTGCAACCACTAACTGTTTGACTCTGATGGTGGTTTCGACTAGGTCGTATAGAGGATCAGGGACGGAGCCATCGTCATGTTAAGACTGTGGCACCCCGGATGCGGCCGCTCTCTAAGTGTGTATATTGTTATAAGTATTGTGCCCGGCCTTACCGTTCACATGTTGGTTACACTGTTACATTACATGCTTGTATGTATGCTTTGTTTTGACTATAATGCTTTAGCCTTTGTAAGGCGACGGCACTGCATCGCTCTCTCACTAAGAGGCTTGCCATCGGACATGGATTCTGAGTAACCTGATTGGATCCCTAAGCGGGAACCTACATCCAATCCTCTCGAGCCATGTCGCAGGGTCGTATATGATTGGTCGGGGAATATTTCTAGTGTTTTGCTAAGAACTGTTCGCGTGATCTCCGCCGAGGCTGAGCCTTTTTACTTCGCTGCTTCCATGGCGTTGTTCTATACAGTCCCCAAGGCGTTTACGCCATGTCGAGAGACCGCTCTCGAGAGGGAACGTCTCCGGTTACTATCGTAACCTCGGTTCCCTGAGAGACGGGAACGAGACATGGCGTAGGCCGCCGTGTTCGCTACTCAGGTCTGCTGTGCTGTTAGTTCAGTCGGAAGATTCTGACTTTATGCCGCCAAAACAGCGCATTATATAGTGGCGGGGCCCCGACCCTATTAGCCGTCTTGGCTGGCATTGGCCAGTGAGAGTTGCAACTTCACTGGCGTTGTGCAATAAGATTTCAGGTAGATTAGGAAGGAAGGGAGTCCCCAAGGCATTTACGCCATGTCTCGTTCCCGTCTCTCAGGGAACCGAGGTTACGATAGTAACCGGAGACGTTTTACTTACAGGAAACTCCCTGTTACAACACCACTTGCAGTAATGTTTTTCCTTCCCCTATCTCCAGAACTCTATCTTGCTTCCTCCTCAAGAATCTATTTCCTATTTATATATTTTTAAAAGGTTCCCTTAGTTTAGTGCAGTTGTTTTTGGTTGTATATCTTATTGTTTTGGGTTGTATACTTAGATCTGTTTTCTCTTTGAGATTGCTCAACTGAATTATGCCATTGAACTTAAACGCTGATTTAGTTTTTAGGAGTGACTTGCAAAACAGGAATTTCCGGATGGTGATTTTTTTACAAGGTTCAGCAAAACTAAAGAGAGAGAACTTGCATTATTTTTACAGTCTGAGGTTCCATAACCTCGACAAACAACGAAATGAAGATAATTATTACTACTGTTATTCTTCTGTTTTGTGTGGAATTTCTGAACTGCAACCATAACAAAGACAGTGAAGTCTGGTAAGAAACCGTGTGCATGTGATTTGCAATAAACTTGTTATTCTGGTATATTTTGATGGTAAAATGGTGATCATACTGATTGGCAATGTCTATGAAAGTTTAGCCCTACATTTTTGCCATTTATCATACTGTATTTTAACCAATGAGACAAACTAGTAAACTAGTAAAAGGTTATTGCCTGATCACTTTTTCCAAATGCTGGGCATTTGGTCATTTATATCTATTTTAAAGGCTATACTTACAGTGTTGGCTCACTGATGAATCAGTTTTGATGGCAGAGGAAGATATATCTGTAAATGCGGTTATATTACAAAAAGTCAGTACATGCATTTGCAAAATCTTCCTCTAATATCACCACATACTATATCCCTACCACCATTTCCTGAAGGCATAGTTGCTGTACACTCTAAAGAAAACTCCAACTACTCCAACACAGGACTAAACGTTTTAGGTTATTTGATTCCAATGTTGCAAAAGCAACAGGATTTAGTAGGCTAACATGGTTCAAGGTAATGATGTTTAATACCTCTAGATGGCAGGGTTGTGCTAAAAACTGGATTCTTGGTGGAATTGGAGCCTGATAAAACAGACAGAATTAGATGCAACTTTTATCTTATTTATACTTGTTGTATAGCTTTTGTTAATGTGGAGAACAAAAAGCAAAAAGTGAAAAGGTACTCACAAGAACATGTGAGGTATTTGGTGTATTTCTACAAGAGAATCAAAAAGCACTAAATTTGTACAGTAGATACAGTCCTTAAAATAAAGAGCAGTAAATCTATTCTAAGATGAATAATTGTTACTGTAGCTACTCACAGGACAAGAGACGTGGAATCTGACTGAAAATGGACAGTAAGATACACTGATTCCCTGACGAGCTACGTTTTTGAAGGGATGAGAAAAGTGTGCTGAATTTCCATCCAGGATTGCTGTGAATTGCTAGTGGAGAATTGTGAGGCAAACATGGTGAAACTTTCACAAGCTGAACATTTTGCTTCTTTTCACTAATGCCTAGTACAAGACAAGGCAAAACCATTTTTGAACAATCAGTGACAAATAGTATCAGAAAAAGCACAGAAAATTAGCACATATTAAACTAATGATATAAACTAGATAGAATCTAGATGGCAGTTATATCAAGGCACATTTCGGATGTACTGCATAACATGAAACCTAAAAGGTAAAAAAAAAAAGGCTACGAAGTGCCTTTCTATGCATCCCAAGTGGTGACGTTTAATTTTAAAATGAAATAAAACGTAGAATGGCCTGTCATAGGGGAACTGGTTTTGATATTTACATCGATGGTCCACTCCGCATCACAGTTGCGGTCTTGCACGTTCACGACCACTGAGTCAGGCAGGTCAAAGTCATAGGATGAATCCTCTCTCGGAATTCCAAGACACGTTTCACCTACTGCGGGAAATTCATCACATTAATTAAATCTGTCGTGATTCCAGCACAGCGCCTACCTACTCTCGGATTGAGCTAACCTCATATTTGTCTGACAAAATGCAAGTAAACTATATTATGGAAAGAACCCCAAGTTTTATAAGGTACGTCATATGAGAACTAATGAATAGCTCATCAATAGCTTATACTCCTGTTTTCGTTCTTTAGCGGCACCGGTGCACATCATCACAGTTATAAAATGCATTTTCGTTAACAATTAAAATGGGAAATCTTACCTTCGAGTGACTTTCCCTCGATAAGAGAAAAACACGAGAACAAACCAAGAAACAATAGAGCGGTCTGCATGATGATACTGTATATGAGAGGCTGCGACTGAATGAGCGCAATGTGCAAACCGGTCTCATGCTCTGCTAGAAAGTAAAGCCAAAGTTGTCTATAAGATAACGCCCACGGCGTGAAGCCAGTGAGTGACGCAGTCAAACCCATGAATCATCACGTCTCCAAACTGATCTGAGGTAGGCTAACTAACTGGTCTTGGTGACTTGTAAGTCAAACGGCCTCTTTCATTGGTCAATGAGTCACGTTTGTTCTTGTCATTGGTTGTAAAAAACAGCACTGCTGGGTTAAAGTAAATATTTAGTTTATTTATATACATTATTTGTTGTTATTTGTAGTTATTTATGTAACTGCAGTGGGTTACACAAAACTACCTTTTCAAAACACTTTGAAAATAACCCCAAAAGGCAGAACCCAGCAGTCTGGGTAAAAAATAAAACATAAATAAATAAATTCATTCATTCATTCATTAATAAAAAAAAAAAAATAATGACACACTGACACACTCAGAATTGTGTTCATGTATTGCTGTATTATACCATGACAATGCCTTAATTGCTGAACTATGAGAATCAGAAAGCTTTATTGCCAAGTGTGTTTACACACACAAGGAATTCGTCTTGGTGTGTCAGGTATTTTGTCAATAATTAGATATATTCCAAAGTAATCAGTGAGGAGTTAGTCTTGTGGTAGAATTTAAATATTGTGATTTGTTCTGTCACTATCCCTAGGGCTAACACATTATTCCTCAAACAGGTCTGAAGGGAACTGTACTTTGGTATAATGTAACACTGTGGATTTACACGACTCTAATAAACTACAATAGCAGATCATAAGAAAGGGAAATATAAACATCAATAGAAGCCAGATGTATAAACACCCATCTGCTATTAAGTGAATGGAAAAATGCACATGTCCTTGGTCATGTTTTTCTGTGTGGATCTTTAAAGGCTGCTGGAAAGTACCTTCCTCTGGCAGCGGAAAGGTAACAAAACAAAGAAGGTTTAGCAAGTTTATGGCACATCTGATCTCCTGCTAATATATCTTAAACAAGATCGGAAACAGAGACATATAGTCACAAAACGTTCATACTGTATGTCTTTTGTCATTTTATGTCACGCTGAAGAGCGTTCATCTGTTTTAGACCTCTGGAAAACAAGGCAGGGACATTTAGGCAATGGTTTGTTAGTTGCTATTGGATGCGTTCAACAAAGAAAGTGGCATAGCACTATTTTGATATGCAACCACTGTTCTCGCCATGACTCGCTGAATGGCTACAGAGAAAACAGAACTATACACACAATTCAGGCAAAATCGCTTGATTCTTAGATTTCCCACACACTTAGTTGTTTAATATACTGAAAAATGAAAACTGTCATCATATATCCTCCTTCATGTCATTCAAAATGTGATTTATTTATTTATTTATTTATTTATCTTAATAACCTTTCACACTTTGCAGTACAAAAAATTATTTTCCAGCGCTTAGCTGAGCTGTGGAATTTTTTTCTTCTTCTTTTGGTCCCTTTGACACACTATTTCCCTAATTCATGCATCAGAGGGTTAATACTGTAATACACAGAAGCTGTTTTGATACAATCTGTATTGTAAAAAGCACTATATAAATAATGGTTACTTGACTTGACTCTTCTTGGCACATTTATTTATCAGAGTGAATTCCGATCAGGTGATAATATTGTGTTGTTAAAAATAAACTAATGTCTGTGAATATGAGGCTGTATTTAGCCTTTTTATGACTATTTCCCTTTTGATAAAGTCTTTAAATGAACCAGAAAAGATATGAAAGTGGCTGGTAAACAATTGTTACAGATTTCTATTCTCTTAGCTAGGCTGTATGAAAACCTTATAAACATTCACTTCTCCTGCACTGTAGTCTAATACTGTTCATTGATGTTTAATTTCCAGGAACGCAGCTGGTGGTTTACGGTTGGACTTGGAACACCGTAAGCAGTTTTAGTAACATTATGCAGCTCAGCTGTAGACAGAACTGCAAACCTGCACACACAAAAAGTGAAGAAAAACATCTATTTTTTTCTGAACTGTGGATTACTATGCTGTTTGGATGAAGAAAACGGTGGCCTGTACTTGTCTGAAAAACATCCTGCTACTGTACATCTGTGTGTTCTCAACAGGTCAGTAGATATATCAAGAATCTTTAAGTTCATTATTTGTTATCTATAGTAAACACTTGCAGGATGCACTGTAAACAATTAGAAGTTGAGGAAACTCAAAAACCTAAAGCAACCAGCTTCAGGATTATTTGTATACTTAGTTTAAGTTGATCTATGCTTTCATTAAACATAATATAATACATTCTCTAAACTGTAAATCATCTATATAATTGCAAACATTTAATAATAATAAAACTATTAAATATTTACAACAAACATGCTCAGTGGTTGTTAGTTGGCCCCTTATCACAAAACTTGACATTGTAAGTTGCTCATACTAAATGGCCAAAAATATTTATTTATTGTTTGTTTGTTTGTTTGTTATGTGACTGTTATGTGGCATATGTAACTAATACTTGGAGGATGATATATCCGTTCTCCTTTAGGGAAGATTTAAATGTTGAGTGAATGTTGGCCAACTTTGTAAAATGATCTGAAGCATAGAAAAGTAAGTTAATAAGAAACCAAAATGTTCTTTATTTTATTAACAGAAACCCAACATGATTTTGCACCTAGACTGCAGGGGTTTAAGTGTTTTCATGGTAGAGGTTTTATAGTGATGCTGAGTAATAAAAATAACTTATGAAATTTTACAAAAGCATAATGTGTATAATGCTTGCAACTTAGCTGACACTGCATCAATAAATCACTTCAAATGGCTTTCACATTATATGACATATTTAGAATAGAAGAGGAATACATAATACGTAAGCTTTCATATTCAGTACTGACCATTTGACATTTGAGGGGTATTTCAGCAGCACCTAATTTTAGCTTATATCGCAAATGTTGAAAAAAAGGAAGTGCTAGCATTAAATTAGTTTCAGTTTAGAGCAGCATGATTGCTGGTAATGCAATAATCACAGACATTGAAGTCTTTACATATTCTTGGACTGTAAACTGTAGATTGAAAAGTGTTGTATTATCAAGACAATGGAAACAAGTGCCTAAAGTCATTTAAATGTCAGTTCTGCTTCTTATAATTATTTGATGATAAGCACATATTTAATCGTATTTTCCTTATTTATCAAGTCATGTTAAGACGTTGATGTCTTTTCTAGATGATATGCAGATATTATTTAGGGAGACATTATTTGTCAGTCCTGACTGTCATTGCTGTTCACAATCAGGTTCACCAGCTACTATAAATAGTGTATATTTTGCCTGAACAGGGTTAATGTCATTGCTGTTCACAATCAGGTTCACCAGCTACTATAAATAGTGTATATTTTGCCTGAACAGGGTTAATTCAGGGTTTTTCTAGATGATATGCAGATATTATGTAGAGAGACATTATTTGTCAGTCCTGACTGTCATTGCTGTTCACAATCAGGTTCACCAGCTATTATAAATAGTCTATATTTTGCCTGAACAGGGTTAATGTAGAGTGTGTTGCTGTGTTCCACATAATATTCTCAAGATCTGTAATGCACTTCCTGTCATCTGTGACTCACAAGTTTCAGACCCAGCCATTATATGAACATGAAAACACTGAGACAAAATGTGTTCATTTTTGTTCCACACAAAAAAGTCATACAAGGATGGAACAACACAAAAGACACATTTATTTTAGCTATATGATTTTAGGTGCAGTGACAAGTCATACTCAGGTTCCCTCGGGAGCATTTTTTGTGGCCATGACATAATTATACAAAGTTTCCTTTCAATACGCAAAACCATTGTCAAGATAATAGCCTCACTTCCATTTTTCTGTCTTTATGCCAACTTTTTGAATATCATAAAAAATGTGATGATAGACAAAACTACAAAATCTTATTACAGCTGTCATATAGTTTCACGCTGCAAAGAGGTTTTGTTTCATAACATTATGGGAATTAAGAACTTAGAAAATGAACATGCACTCACTAAGGGCTCTGGGGAAAAGTAATGATTATTTAGGTCAACACCAACGTACACAAAGTTGAGGGGGTTTCCTCTGGTGAATCGTTTGCTTGTTAGAAATGTAGTATGCAGAGGTGATGTGACTTTTTTTTCTTGCATAGGAGTGGCTGAAGTAGGTGTCAGTCACTGCTGAATGTCAGGGTCAATATAGTTCTCTAAAGTCAGCATCATTTCCTGTTCTGGTCACATGTAAGGTGATCTTAGTGGCACATGATTGGCTGCACCAGCAGTTGGGCAACATTTAATTCTGCTGTTAATATGGCAACAACTGTAACCTCTGAGATGAGCTGAAAACTCTTGCGCATGTGGAATTCCTAACACTCATATAGTGTTGTAGTGATGTATGTCTATTGCTGTTTTGGCAAAATATGAGAGGTTTGAAGAGAATATCTGTTTCAGTGATATTCCTTGCATAAATTATACATTACGCATATATGTGGAGTCTTGGGAATAGTACAAAATCACTAAAACGATCAACAAAGTAAACTTTTACAATAAGTTGATCTTTTGTTGCTGCTGGTAACATGTAAATAGAACTGTTTCCCGGCATTCTGATCATCTGATCAACACTTTCCCGGCAAAAAACGTGTGTAGATTCTTAAAGGTTTTGAAATAACTATAGCCAATGAAATTGGAACCAGTGCTTTTAGCCAGTACTTGTAATTTTAGTGTACAGTATACATCTGGCCATAAACTGTGGGTGTGCTAAATATACTATCCTGTTTAATTTGTTACCATTAGTTAATGCATTAGGTATCACAAACTAACGATAAACAATATTCTTAATGTTAATTTCTACAAATACTAGTATATTTACATTTCAAGTGTTTATATGTGACCCTGGACCACAAATACATTTACATTTACATTTAGTTATTTAGCAGACGCTTTTATCCAAAGCGACTTACAAAAGAGGACAATAGAAGCAATCAAAACCAACAAAAGAGCAACAACATGCAAGCATATGACAAGTCTCGGTTAGCCTAACGCAGTACACATAGCAAGGTTTTTTTTTTTTTTTTTTTTTTTTTTTAAAGGAAAACAAGTAGATAGAATAGAAAAAAGAAAGCTAGTGTTAGTTTTTAAAGAAAAAGTAGCAGTTAGAGAATAAATATGTAGTTGATAGAGGGTCAAGGGTGTGTGTGTTTTTTTTTGTTTGTTTTTTTTGTTTTTTTTAAAAGAAGACAGATAGATAAAATAGAATTAGAATAGAGAGTGATAGAGTTAGAGGGTCAAATAAAGATAGAACAGATGTGTTTTTAGCCGTTTCTTGAAGATGGCTAAGGATTCAGCTGCTCGGATTGAGTTGGGCAGGTCATTCCACCAGGTGGGAACAGTGAATGAAAAAGTCCGTGAAAGTGATTTTGTGCCTTTTTGGGATGGCACAATAATGCGTTGTTCACTTGCAGAACGCAAGCTTCTAGAGGGCACATAGGTCTGAAGTACTGAATTTAGGTAAAGGGGTGCAGAGCCAGAGGTGGTTTTGTAGGCAAACATTAATGCCTTGAATTTTATGCGAGCAGCTACAGGTAGCCAGTGCAAATTGATGAACAGAGGTGTGACGTGCGTTCTTTTCAGTTCATTAAAGATTAGTCTTGCAGCGGCATTTTGGATTAGTTGTAGAGGTTTGATGGAATTGGCTGGAAGACCTGCCAAGAGAGCATTGCAATAGTCAAGTCTGGACAGAACAAGAGCTTGAACAAGGAGTTGTGTTGCATGTTCCGAAAGGAAGGGGCTGATCTTCCTAATATTGTATAATGCAAATCTGCAGGACCGAAATCCAGTCATTAGGGTCAATTTTTTTTGAAAACTGAGATTTATAGATAAGTTAGGATAGGACAATATTTGGTTGAGATACAGCTATTTAAAAATCTGGAATCTGAGGGTGCAAAAAAATCAAAATAGAAAATCGCATTTAAAGTTGTCCTAATGAAGTTCTTAGCAATGCATATTACTAATGAAAAATTAAGTTTTGATATATTTACGGTAGGACATTTACAAAATATCTTCATGGAACATGATTTTAATATCCTAATGATTTTTGGCATAAAAGAAAGATCAGTAATTTTGACCCAGACAATGTATTTTTGGTAGGGCTGGGCGATATATCTCATGCGATATGCATGCGCATCTCGTCAGTAAAGCCGGTTCCTTGAATAGCGGTAAATCCCCATCACCTGTTTTCAAATGGAGCGTCGTTTAATACACGGAGCCGTAGATCACTGAGAAGCTACGCAATATCGCTTTCATTATCGCAGATGAATCGCCTTCGATAATGAACGCGATATTGCGTAGCTTGATATATCGCCCAGCCCTAATTTTTGGCTATTGCTACAAATATACAAGTGTGACTTAAGACTGGTTTTGTGATCCAGGGTCACGTACATGTTGTATATTATGCGATGTAAATGTATGTTCCAAATATTTAGTTTCAAATTTTGCATTTGAGATCAAATTCACTATTTAGATGTGATTGACACTGAGAGTTTTGTGTTAACATGCTGTTGAATAAGCTGAAAACCTCAAAGACCACTTCAGTGTCAGTCAGACCCCCCCATATGTGTATATGTGACCACAGCTGTCTGTCAGATGACATAATGAGATACAGTCTTGGTCAGTGTTAAGGGTTAGTGGTCAACACATTTTTACAGTGCAGCTCTCATTCTCCCATCTGCTGTTTATTGAAAAATCATCTGAAGTATAGAAAAATAAATCAGGCACACACTTGAAATGTTTTTCTAGTATTTTATTAACAGAAATCCCCCATAAATATTTTGCACCTTGACAGAAGAGGTTCTTAAAAGGGCTTAAATTGCTTAAAAGGAAGTAGTCATTACAATGAGTATAGTGATTCTGTGCAATAGAATAGCTAAGCAAATATTATTAAACATCATTCATGACACACTGATACAAATATAATCAAACCTAGCAGTGCCCAGTTCCTTTGCCACAAAGTAATAGTGGACACTGTATCAATATAAATCAGCGGCTACAGTACAGGGAGGAAAGAACTTTATCAGCAGATAGCACAGCACATAGAGACTATTTAGATTCAAACTACATGACCCCCCCCCCACACACCTCTAAAGTAAATTAATACATGTAGGTCATTACTGTAGATTTACTACATTAGTTTTTGTGTGTGTGTGTGTTGTTTTTTTTTTTTTTTACACAAGTTAATAATTGATATATCTTTGAATAATCTAATATTTGATATTTGAATAATCTGAAGCAGTGGCAGGTGCTGAGTGGATTCGATTAGTAATTTATCAGATGTGTGTACTCAATGGCACAGCATTTCATTTCATTTTGCTTCCACAGCAGCAGTTTACAGGAAATGCTTGCCCTGGTCATACAGTTACTTTTATGTTCACACACATTTTATGCTCACTATAGTGCCATGAAATCCACCAAGTTCTTTCCCACTGACTGGGCCAGTGATAGATATATCAATAGTTATACTATAAGTTACATATATGAAGTTACATTATAATTTAGTTATTTATTTATAGTTTTACTTGCATATACATTGTACAGTTATGCATTTGCCGTTTGCATAACAGACACAAAATATATAGTATAAATAAATATAAATATATAGTTCTATAATATATAATTAAATAATATCATTATTTCATCATTTAGCTTGATTTCGGTTAGTTAACAGTCATGATCAATTTAGTTAAAAAGACAAACACAAAATCAAAAGATGCTAAATGTAGCATGAATAAATTCTACTAATTTTACTGATCTTCATTTTTTCTTTATTCTCTTAAATCCCTTTAAACTTTTTAATTATGTAATTATGTCCCTTTAAACCCTTTAATTTATGTATAAATAAAAATGAGCCTAGCCACCTCTCTAATGTTCAAGACATGGTTATGACCTTGTTATATAAAAGATAAGAGCATAGTCTGAAGACTGAGGAACTCCCAGGTGCAGTGATGTAACTTCTCCTGTGGTTAAATAAAAAGGAAAGGAAAATGCTTTTAGTGGTACTCACCGCTGTTTGTACTGTAATTCACTGCCTAATATAATGTAGTTCATTTCAAAAGATAAGATCAAAGATAATGATTTTAACTATTTCACATCATAACAGCAGTATTTTATAAAATACCAATGATACATACCATAATCAGACAAACTTTTCAGCAGAACCTTGACCGCTAAGAAAATATCCTGACCTATAAACACAAAATTATACAGATATTAAAAGACAAATATTACACAAAGCCATGTGTTCAGTTTGTTCGTGGCAGTTTGTAAGAGAACCTCACCTTTGTCTTTTCCGATAAAGCACAGTGATGACAATGACAATGACAATCACCAACACCACAAACGCACTTACTCCAATCCAAATATAAATGTTCCAGTTAGGAAAACCCACTAGAAAACAAACAAACATAAAACAGCACAACAGAAAGGTGTTAGAATATAAAAACAAAATGAACTGCATCATTTAACAAGACAAGATTATAGGCTAAATTAATGACATAAACTTTTCTTATGCACTCTGTCATCATGTTGTTCCAAAGTTGTATGACTTCCTTTCTTCAGAGGAACATGAAAGGAGATATTTTGAAGAACATTAGGGTCCAAACAACATTACATCCTGCTGACTTTCATTGTATGGACAAAAAAAGAGACATTGTTTAGAATATCTTCTTATAAGTTCCACTGAAGAAAAAGTCATACAGATTTGGAATGATTTAATGGTGAGAAAATGTTAACCATTTTCAATTTTAAGAAAAAAAATTGCATTGATTTTCCATTTAGAGAAACTGATTTTAACATTAATATATCTGTGATTGTAAAGTAATGATATATGCTTCTGTAGAAGATACAAGTGAGTGATTTTATAGTGTGATTTAAAAAAGAAAGTTTTAACAAAGGCGAAATTCCCATGAAAAACCACACTGCCCACAAGTTCTTGCTATGGAAAAAAACATTTTCCAAAAAAGCTCAGCAGTGACAGTCTGTTGCTATGAATCACTGTAAGCTGTGTAATCAAGTGAGTCTATCTACACTTGTAAAGTACTTATAGATTTGAATATTTAGCTATAACCTTTGCACTTTTGCACATTGTTCACAAATCCCTATGATGAGAACGAATGGGAAAATATTTCCAAAGTCACTGAAATCAGGCAGTCACTGTTGCATTCCATTATGACTTAAAGGTGGTGTTTGATTGTGCTACGTTCAAATTGTTGCTATGCTAAAGAACCTACAAAAAGCCTATTTTTGCCAACAGAAAAGAGTGGCAGAGTGGCAACACTTTGAGCACTTAACAGCTTGATATAAATTAGCGCTGTAGTATAAGCAGCTGACCTTACCTTCAGGAAGTGTAGTCGGAGGAGATCCATCACCTGCAACACAATAATTTCATTTATTATGCATACTAGGCAAATAAAAGATCTCTAGTGTTTTGTTCTTAATCGATTGATATTACTATGCCCTAAAGTGGGTGTATTGAAGACACTTGCTTCAACATTTACAGGTTAAAAAAAGTGTGTAGCACTGTATCGCAGACTCTTGTATAGCAAATTCTTAACCAGGTAATAAGTATTCTATTGTCAAGATATGAAGACATGTTTAGAAAGATTATCCAGTCAGTCAAATTAGTATATAGTAGTAAATGTATTACTTACAAGAGCACTGCTGCTTTTCATTGATCTACACAATAAATAAAAAGAGAAATGAAAATGAGAATGAAAGCATGAAGCAAATCAATGTCCGTTTGGTTGTGCTATTAAATTAATTAAATACCTAGCGGTACATAAAAGCTAAAACACATCAACAATATTACACTTACATTGGCGCTGGGACAGATGAGCAGGCATTCAAGCCTTTTAGGGCACGTCTGTAAGATGGCTGCATTCACTGTCAAATTTACAATTGGGAATATGAACGGCATATTTCCTTCAGCATCAGAAATCCCTGCCACTTTCTCCTGATAAAGAGAGGGAGAGAGAAGAAATAATGAAGAAAGGTAGGATGGAAGGGTTAAGAATAAACACATGTATACATTTACTTTTTCGCTAATGCTATTTGTAATTTATTGTTTATAGTACTTTTTTTTTTTTACATTTACCATGAGAAGAATAAGTTTCCAAACCCTTTTGAAAATATCAGAATTTCTGTTTGATTACTAATAAAATGTAATCTGATCTTAAAGGAATAGTTCACACAAAAATGAAAAAAATTCTGTCATTAATTACTCACCCTCATGTCATTTCAATCCTATAAAACCTTCATCTTCGGAACACAAATTAAGATATTTTTGATGAAATCCGAGAGCTTTCTGACCCTGCATAGACAGCAACTGATACGTTCAAGGTCCAGAAACGTTGTAAGAACATCGCTAAAATAGTCCATGTGACATCAGTGGTTCAACCTTAACTTTATAAAGCTATGGCAATACTTTTTGTGTGCAAAGAAAACAAAAATAAAGATTTTATTCAACAATTTCTTCTCTTCTGTGTCAGTTTTCGACACGCGTTCACGAGAGTATCACGACGCATCCGTGTGGTGCTGCTGAAGCAGGAGCTGGCGTTCTGACATAGAACCTGTTTGAACGACGTGGTACTCTCGTGAACGAGCGTCGTTATTTTTGTTTTCTTTGCACGCAAAATGTATTATCATAGCTTCATAAAATTACGCTAGAACCACTGATGTCACATGGACTATTTTATCGATGTCCTTACTACGTTTCTGGGCCTTGAACGTGTCAGTTGCGTTGCTGTCTATGCAGGGTCAGAAAGCTCTTGGATTTCATAAAAAATATCTTAATTTGTGTTCCAAAGATGAATGAAGGTCTTATGGGTTTGGAACGACATGAGGGTGAGTAATTAATGACAGAATTTTCATTTTTGGGTGAACTATCCCTTTAATTTAACTCACAATTATATACAAACACAATCTGACTTAACAACTGTGACAATCAAGAAACAACTATGCCTTGTCTTGTTGCATCACCCAACATCTATAAAGGTCTTGAACTGTCCACAGAACATTTTCCCAGAAGCGTTGGTTTTGTGTGCCCTTATTTAAAGGTCATGGCACCTGAGCAACCCCCACTCCCAATCTCATACCCTAAAATGACTTCAGTTAACTTGTGGAGAAGTTATAAAATAGCTAGAGGTTTACTTAAATTTTCCCCACAACTGGCCTTGTCAATGATCACAGTGTTTTCAATAAAATGTTGAAAAGTACAGTTGTTTGTGTGTTATTAGTTAAGCCAGACTTTGTTTTCTTGTTTGATTTTGACTTAGTAATTAATGCAGAAATCCAGATATTTTGACAAAATTATTCATATCACTGTATGTTTCCTTAAGACATAAAATATATACATCAACAAGCCATTGGGTCTCGCAGTCATAGATGTCCTCCTTAACTTCATACGGCATATTAAAGTAGAACTGTCCATCACTCAGTTTCTCCCCTGTGCATTGGAGCACATCAGATTCTTCTGATGAAATTACTATACATAACAGCACGGCTACAACTGAAAGAGACAAGCACAAAACAATCAGAATATTAGGTTCATTAAAAACAAACAAACAAACAAACAAACATACAGAAGCCTATACTGCTCTACAAAGGCAAAATGCAACGTAGGACAGAAACTGATAATATATATATATATATATATATATATATATATATATATACAGTGGGTACGGAAAGTATTCAGACCCCCTTAAATTTTTCACTCTTTGTTATATTG